>JBCNJP010000158.1:171775-209221 GCA_039602395.1 Deinandra increscens subsp. villosa
TATCCCAAGAATACCGAACAGGAAAGAATAACTGACGTGTACCCCTTGACAATGTACGAAGTCAGGATTGGAGCTACCAATCTGGGCAGGGTTGTCAACCCAAATAGATCTATTCACTAGTTATCGTTTTGAGCAGAACTAATCGAATTCAATTAATAGTGGGATTCAGTTGTACTAATGTTGATAACGATAAAGTACCAGTTGTTTGGGATACAGAATGGAACATGTAGTCATACGGCTAACAGGTAAACCATAACATTAAGTAAAAAGCATTTTATCAGTTCATGATTTCTCCCCCATAAGTGTAAAACAGTTGTAAAGAAAAGGGGCCGTGAAACTCACTTGATTCAGTGATGATGATGGATTGCCGAGCGGCAACTAGCAAGTAACGTCCTAATAAAACATAAGACAACATGCATAAGGGTCCACTTAATCATTTGAGTAACAAACGTTACCCAAATGATACCGGTCAAGTCTTGACGTATAATCCCGTTTGTAGCGTTTGAAAACCCGTCCGTTAATCAGTTTAAAATCAGCAAATGCTAATGTTCACGTATGAAAGCATTTATGTAATTTGAATACAAGAATTGAACATGTGATCACATATCATGAAGGCCAGTTCAATCAAGTCTTGAATATTGTTTTAAATAATAATATTTATTATTATTTTTAAGTTCGTTCGATCGATTGAATATTTAATCGCGTTAAGTTATAATATATATATAACTAGAGTTGATAATTATTATCGAAATAATTATTCTAACTTGTTGGAATAATTTATCAAATTATTACAAGTTAAAGATTTAATGATTAAACACAAATAGGTAAATATTAAAGGTTATTTTAATATTAAACTCATGTTTTGAAAATTAGGGTTTTGAGTTAATGTAAATATAGTTATTATTAAAATAATTATATTTACAACCCAAGATGGTTTTAACTCAAATTAGGGTTTCTAAAATTCATAAGGATAATTATTTGTTGAAAATAATTATTTACGATTCATTACGTCGTAAAACGTTTTTAAATCGTTTAAAGATTTCGTTTCAATCTTAAACGTTTAAAAATAAACATTTGATCCGGTTAAAACGTTTTGATTATTTTTATTCTTTTAAAATAATCAAAAATGTTTAAAATATGTTTTTCATAGTTTCTATAAGTCTTTTGATTTTATTTTTATAAAATCATTTCTAAATAACTTTATTTATCAAACAAAGTTAGGGTTTTAATAAAAGACTTTTTTCTTTATAGAAATTCATTAACATAAAATGTTTCCATTTTTATATAAATCCAATGTTTTTATACCTTTCAAGTCATTGGTCATAACTATGATCTTTTACCATTTTTGGATATAAAAATATATTTATATATATTTTTATCCATTTTATTTTCTATAAAATCCAAAACAAGTCATTTAACTCTTGTTTTATTAGAATTTATATTTTTATAAAATGTGTTCATTTTATATAATAAATTCCATGGTGAGATTTCATGGTTTATATTATCCAAGTAATTTTTATAAAATTACCAATTTTGTTATTAAACCATGAAAATTCATTTAAAGTGTTTTAAGCTATGATTTTATGTCTAAAATTAAGGTAACATTTTCTAATGTCCATTAGTTCCATGTATGTCACTAAACGACATATTAACCCATGATTTTGATGATTAACATTTTAAGTCACAACTAATAATTCTATCATTTTATGTCATCACATAAACATGATTAAAACAATTCTAGTAAGTTACAACATATTATCACTAACTTAATCCATGCAAAATATGATAATTAATCATAAAATCATCCAACGATATCATCAAGTTATCAAGTTAGTAAATATAAATTCATGCATTCTTATTTTTAAACACTATATTTTAGTGTTTAGAAAACACAATAGAATAACGTTTTTCCAAACTTATAACCTTACGGTTTATTTAGAAATGTAGTTAGGTGTTTACATTCGTTAGAAAACTTCACATTTAAAGGGTTCGTTGTCAAGACTCGGTTGATCATTCGGGACGTTAATAATGTTTCGTAAATGAAATCGGTTAAAAAAAAGACTCACAACGCGAATGGGGTTAAGACCGTGAGAATGGACGAAGGTGGCGGTTCGCTGTGGCGGGACAGCAGCAACTCCGGCGGTGGCAGCAACATCATCAGGCGGAGGTGGCAGCCACCTGCGGCGGTGGTGGTGGCTGGGCTGCTTCACCGGAAAGAAAGGAGAGAGTTAAGGTGATTGAGTGTAGTAGGGAGGTTGGTAAGGTTTGTGGTTAGGAGATGGGTTGAGTGTTCAAGAGATTGTATGGTGATGGGGAGTTAGGGTGTAGGTAAGTAGGGTGGGGTGTTGGCCAAGTAATATTCACAATTTACTAGTAATATGTCACCTCCATAATTTTTTATAAAACTTGATATGTAGGTGATTATTTTTATAAAAACAATGTCATGTTTTTATAAAAGTAGAATATGCGTCGTAGGGGTTTTATAAAAATAGATAAAGGATGGTGATGACTAAAATCATACCTTTTATAAATCATTAAAGTAAAAAAAATGAATAAAAGGTGATGACTATTTCTTTTATAAAAATAAAAGGTGGTAACCGTTTTATAAAAATTAATGCAAAGTTGATGGGCCAAAATTATTAAAAATTAATCCATTGGCTTTGGGCTTGCTATCAGGCCAGAACATTTAAAGAGAAATGTAATTGGGTCCTTTTGTCGGTTATGGGCCATACGGGTCCAAACGGGGCACCGGTTCGAGGCCCGGGCCCGTTGTGTGTCGGCTAGGTTTATGGATCGTCACGATCACTCGGATTATCAAGATTTTGTAACGGGTTAAGGTTTCGGGTTCGGTTTCATTGTTTTCGGCTCATTGGGCCTATCGGGCCTAGTTGGGCCCAACGGGGTTAACGATTGAGGTTTTTGCTTAAGTCTTGACAACGATTTCGGTTTGTGATGTTTTTATTTTGTAAAAACAATTGTTCGAGTCGGTTACATGAGTTTTTCAGAAATCAGGTAAAGTTTTCAGTTTTTCACACGTGTTACGGTTTACGTTTTCAGTTTTGTCAGTTTGCAACAGTTTTAAGCTCGGCCATCCAGATTGTTTAAAACCGAATAGTTTTTAACATACGATCGCTTATCAGTTTGTTGTGTCGGTTATACAAGTGTACGACACCAGTTCCGGATAAAATATAAAAATACATTTTATATTTATTTTTCTTGTTATTGAAATTCCAAGATTTATCCAGGGAATCTTTATGTCTTTTATGGGTATACGCTTCTAGCACAAACGCGGGATTAGGTTTACGTCCTCAGTTTAATGGCCAGACACAGTATTTAACAGTTTTAAGCAGAAATCAGATCGGTTAAAGCACAATTAATACTTAATTAAAAAGTCAAAGTAAAGGGTTTGACCTAGGTTTTCGGACGAGGTGTCACATTCTCCCCCAGTTAGAAGAATTTCGTCCCGAAATTCAGTTCTTAATCACTGGTTGTTTGTGATGATTCTGAAAAGTCAAGGATATTTCAGACGCATTTGAGCCTCGCGTTCCCAAGTGTACTCTGGACCTCGCCATGAGTTCCAACACACTTTGATAATGGGAATGCGGCTATGCTTCGTCCTCGTAAGGTCTGGGTCAAGTATCTCGACAGGTTCCTCAATAAAGCGAGGCATTTTGTCAACTTGATTTTCGATAAGCGTTTCGTCAGATAAGCATTTCGTAAGATTAATAACGTGAGAGACGTCATGAAAACTGCTTAGCTATACGGGAAGGCGTAGTCGGTAAGCTACTGGTCCGATTGTCTTAGTGATTTCAATTGAACCAATGTAACGAGGGTTAAGCTTTCCTCGTTTGCCGAATCAGATGGCGCCTTTCCAAGGCGACACTTTTAACACGACGCGGTCACCCTTTTTAAAGGATAAGGGTTTGTGACGATTGTCGGTAGATAAATCTCAATATTCTGATAAAAGAATGAGGATTGACACACGGATGAACGAGGTTTTGAGTACGAAGGTTTCTGGACAAGTCAAGATTTCTCATGAATGGGCTCTACCAGGATTTTCATGCAGTTCAAATTACAATTATGTGTGCACCCAGAATTGTGATTTGCCTTACATGATCAGCCTAAGCTTTGCTCATACTCGAGTTTTCAGTTTGTCGGAAAATGAAATGTATCGGGGACAAGATGGCTTGTGGAAAAGTTTAGATTGATTCGCTACCGGACAGAATCTTCTTCGATTACCGGGATTCCTTAATGATAACAATAATGGAAATACGGTTTGGCTCCAGTCTATTGTTCTTGCAGTCTAAGGTCGTAATAGGTACTAGACAAGATGGGTGTGTAGGCCATTGGTCCAATCCGTTCCAGGATCTCAAGGGACCAATGAGGTTTAAGCATACCTAGCTTTCCAGGCCTAGTTACCTCCGTCTGAGACAGAATCCATTATAAGGTTTTGAACCCCCTTATAGATTCTAAGGGTTCGTGTCGAGTGTTAACGTAGTTCTCCTGGAGATTACCTATAGCTTTCAGAAATTGAAAGGTCTCCTTAGTAATTTCCTGAACTATCACTGGACCAGTCAGATGACTGTTACTGGCTTCGGTCCAGCGAAGGGGCGAATGAAACTTTCTTCCATACAAGCCTTCAAAAAGGGGCGGCTTGAATATTCGAGCGATATCTATTGCAATAAGAAACTCGGTGAGTGGAAAATGGTTGTCTCAACAATTGCCTAGGTTTGTCTTGCGTGATGACAATCTGTCACATAACTACGCAACGTACCTTTTTAAGGTCTGGATTTTTCCTTTTGATTTGGTAATCAGTATAACTCCTTCATACATACATTTTGTTGGATCCCTAGGTAGATGGAATATTTTGATTTGTGGGCTTCATCAAACACTAGCTTTCTCAAGTCTTTGAGGCTAGGTACCCATAGTCTATCCCAAAAAGTTCATGGTTCCATCAGGCTTTTCAATCAGTTGTTTCTCCATGTCATGCAGGCTTTCATTTTCCAGATTCTCTGGCTTAAGAGCTACGATTTGAGCGTCACGAACTTGTGACGTGAGGTTCGAGTGTATGGTCATTCTTAATGCTTGAACACGACACGGTTTGGTATGTTCCTTCCTGCTTAATGCATCGGCTACAACGTTAGCCTTGCCCGGGTGATAATGAATCTCACATTCATAATCGTTAAGCAGTTCAAACCATCGTGGTTGTCTCATGTTTAGCTATTTCTGGTTCAAGATGTGCGGGAGGCTCTTGTGATCGGTGTTTATAACGCACCAAGTCCCATGGAGGTAGTGCCTCCAGATTTTGAGGGCAAAGACAACAGCTCTAAGTTCTATGTCGTGAGTCGTGAGATTCTTCTCATGAATCTTCAGTTGTCGAGAGGCGTAAGCGATGACTTTCTCACGCTGCATCAATACGCAACCCAAGTCTTGTTGCGAAGCATCACAGTATACTACGAAATCATCGATTTCATCAAGTAAGGATATGGTTGGGGCGTTGCAAAGTCTTTGCTTTAACAACTGGAAAGCAGTTTCAGTTTTATCATCCCAGGTGTACTTCTTATCTTTCTGAGTCAGGGTGGTAAGTGGTTGGGCTATCTTAAAAAAAATTCTCAATGAATCGGTGATAATAGATAGCGAGACCTAAGAATTGTCGAATCTCGATTGGGGTCGTGGGAGTACTCCAATCTTTGATTGATTTAATCTTAGACAGACCAACATAAATATCTCGATCGTTGATCACATAACCCAGAAAGTGTACTTCGCGAATCCCAAAAGTCACATTTGGAGAATTCGCGTATAGCTCTTCTTTCTTCCGCAGTTCTAAGATGAGTCTCCAGTGTTCCTCGTGTTCTTTCTTACTACGTGAGTAGATAAGAATAGCGTCGATGAACACGATAACAGATTTATCCAAGTAAGGTTTGCACACGCGATTCATTAGGTCCATGAATACGGTCGGTGCGTTAGTTAAACCAAATGGCATAACGAGGAACTCGTAATGCTTATAGCGTTTTCTAAACGCTGTCTTCGAGACATCTTCATCTCTAACTCACAGTTGGTGGTACCCTGACCTTAGATTGATCTTGGAATGGAAGCATGATCCTTGAAGTTGATCAAACATGTCATCGATCCTTGGAAGCGGGTAACGGTTCTTCACAGTCCGTTTGTTCAACTCTCGGTAGTCGATACACCTCCTGAACGTTCCATCTTTCTTCTTCACGAATAAAACGGGAGCACCCCATGGGGAGTGGCTTTGACAAATGAAGCCCTTATCTAGCAACTCTTGTAGTTGGCTAGATAACTCTCATATTTCAGACGGTGCCAGTCGGTAAGGGGACCTGGAAACGGGGCGGATCCGGGTGTCAGGTCGATGCGAGACCATACCTATCGTGCTTGAGGTAGTCCTGGCAAGTCTTCTGTAAAGACTTCCGGGTGTTTACAGACAATAGGAATGTCTTCGATATGCTTCTCCTTCGGTTTCTTCTCAGTGACATGAGCTAGGATGGTGTGGCATCCTTTGTGGAGGAATTTATCTGTCTTCATACAAGATATGATATTTTGCTTGGCTTCACTCTTTCCGTCTTGCACGTTCAGAGTGTTGTCGTCTGCTAACGGCACTTCAACCATTTTCTCATGACACACAGTTCCTATATGTTTATTTGCTAACCAATCCATTCCAATGACTACATTGAAACTTCCTAAATCAACGGGCATTGATTCGATGCTGAAATAATGGTCAGCGGGTAGTCTTGGTAGATTACTCTGGTCTCTATCAAATCTCCCTTCGCAAATTTCATTACAAACTTAGCGTCTAGGGCAACATGGGTGACGTCAAGTAATTGACTGAAATTGATAGACACAAGGCTTCTATCAGCACATGTACCGAGTAAAACAGAGGTATAATGGTTATCTAGCAGGAACGTACTCGTCACCGTGTTGGGGTCACGACGGCGTCTCCGGCATTGACCATGAGAGTTCTTCCTCTAGCATGGTTAGCATCTTGATTCTTCGCCTTCGTGCATTCCTCTGTAATGGCTAATTTCCTCGTAATCGTAGCAAGTGCGATTTGGGCAATCACGTGCTACATGTCTTTTAACCTTGTAGATGTTACAATAGACATTAGCACAATCGAGATTATGGTGTAGGTTGCATTAGGAGCATAGGGGTGCTGTACCGGTGTAACCGGTCCTTCGGATAGGGTGAACAGCTCACGGAACCTCTAAAAGGTGTAGGCTTTTATTCATAAAGTCCTTTTATGAATGTTCACGAGGGCTTACAATGTTAGGTTAAAACATTGACACAATTTGGTGAAATTGTAGTCTGGTGTTTTCTAATCTTGGTTAATTCGTTCTTACCGCGCGCCCGATCGTCTGTGTGACGTTGGGTTGCAGTAGTAGCAACGGTTTCAGTAACGCGTTGAGCAATCGATTTCTCGATTTCAGCAGCGCTCAAGGGCGGAGGAGGTGAAATGTTTCTGGTGGCTCGGCGTCTAGGCGGCATACTTTCGCTTTAAGTTATTAATGTCAACATAAAGGAAAGTCTAGATTATATGTGAATAGGGTTATTACATGCGCGATCATAACTAACATGACATACATCAATGTTACCCAAAACATGACGCGTGTAAGCACAACCGAGAAACAGGAAGCAGAGGGAAACAACATACGCGAATGCTATAAGGACAATAACAGTAATGACATCGATCCTAGACATGAAAATGATATTCATATTCATAATACTAGTTTCCATTACCCATATTAACTGGTAGAATATACGATAGTTAAAAGAGGATAAGTCTTCGTTCTGGGCTTGCAGTCTCGTCGCAACAAAATATGTAAATATTTTTCATTGCCAAAAGGAGGGATCAAAAGTCTGGATTCTTAATCAAGCTATCTAGAGTGGCGGCAGTCCAGAGGGCATAGTTAAGGTGGTGGTGATCTGAGCAGTGAGGTTCATGTAACTGAACACTCGCCCAGGGAATTCCTCTAAGTAAGCGACTCTCGTCTGGAAGGACTCGTTGGCCAACCGCAGATCGGTGTTGGCCATGTTGACACAACTCATGCGAGCGTGTAGTGACTCCATAGTACCTAGTGTGGCAGTCTGGTGATGTTCCACGGCGGCTAGACGGGTCTCTAGTGTCGCCAGATCGGTCCAGGTGGGGAGTCTAGTGATCTCATCGTTGATTACCCTAAAGGCTTGTTCGTAATATCTCAGGCATGTCACCAGTGGCAGTGGCCGCATCGCCAGCGGCAGCGGTGGGAATCGGGTGGTTCGAGAAGTCATTTGAGAGACATGGTCGCAATGGTCTCAGAAAACTCTATGGTAATGAGGACTGTCGGACTATACCGACGGTGAGAATGTCCTGCACTAGGCTGGACAGTTCATGGTCCTCAGGGGAAGGTGTGTACTCAGACATGACTGTGTCTTTTCCAGAGGAATCAGATATGCAGATGACCACGTCGGAAGTCATCTCTGCGATAATACTCCAGAAGAAAACATAGTTGGTAACACGATAACGGCATCTAGAATAAAAGATATAAATGTACCAGTTGTAGTAATAATAACTCCTATATGTAAATCATAAGTTAACGTAACCAATATAATAAGGAATTGGTCTTGCGTGCAAACGGTAGCTTCGGAGCGGGTTATAGTCCAGGTTCGGTTTTTGATTATTTGTTTAACCTAGTTCGCTATAACCACGGCTCTGATACCAATCTGTCACACCCCGGTCAACGGATTTGGGTGTGAGCGAGACGGAATCATAGTCGCATATATACAAAACAACTTCTACTAAATTCAAACGTCATTTAAAACATAATACCATTTATGTTACAGCGGAAAGTTGTGGTGAAATGATAATGTCTTACATTTGAATAAAAGTCTTAGATTGATATTGAAATCATAAATCAGTTTATTTAAGATAGGTCGGGACTATGACTCTAGTGAAGCAGGGTCGAAAGTTACAGTGAAGCCCCATTTGCACGTCTTCCATGATAAGCTTAGATACCTGAGAAATCATGAGTTTAAAAGGTCAACATAAAGTTGGTGAGGTTCACAGGTTTATGATTCCATGGTAAGTTTGTAAAAACAGTTTACAGTATGTTGGAATAACAGTTTACGGTATGTTGGAATAACAGTTTACGGCATGTTGGGATAACAGTTTACGGCATACTTAAATGTTAAGTTGGTTTACTGTCGTGGTTGTAAGATCCTACCATGAACCTCAAATTCGAATAGTAACGGATTACCCACTCATGGCATTCTATCCCAAGAATACCGAACAAGCAAGAATAACTGACGTGTACCCCTGAACAATGTGCGAAGTCAGGATTGGAGCTACCAATCTAGGCAGGGTTGTCAACCCAAATAGATCTATTCACTAGTTATCGTTTCGAGCAGAACTAATCGAATTCAATTAATAGTGGGATTCAGTTGTACTAACGTTGATAACGATAAAGTACCAGTTGTTTGGGATACATAATGGAACATGTAGTCATACGGCTAACAGGTAAACCATAACATTAAGTAAAAAGCATTTTATCAGTTCATGATTTCTCCCCCATAAGTGTAAAACAGTTGTAAAGAAAAGGGGCCGTGAAACTCACTTGATTCAGTGATGATGATGGATTGCCGAGCGGCAACTAGCAAGTAACGTCCTAATAAAACATAAGACAACATGCATAAGGGTCCACTTAATCATTTGAGTAACAAACGTTACCCAAATGATACCGGTCAAGTCTTGACGTATAATCCCGTTTGTAGCGTTTGAAAACCCGTCCGTTAATCAGTTTAAAATCAGCAAATGCTAATGTTCACGTATGAAAGCATTTATGTAATTTGAATACAAGAATTGAACATGTGATCACATATCATGAAGGCCAGTTCAATCAAGTCTTGAATATTGTTTTAAATAATAATATTTATTATTATTTTTAAGTTCGTTCGATCGATTGAATATTTAATCGCGTTAAGTTATAATATATATAACTAGAGTTGATAATTATTATCGAAATAATTATTCTAACTTGTTGGAATAATTTATCAAATTATTACAAGTTAAAGATTTAATGATTAAACACAAATAGGTAAATATTAAAGGTTATTTTAATATTAAACTCATGTTTTGAAAATTAGGGTTTTGAGTTAATGTAAATATAGTTATTATTAAAATAATTATATTTACAACCCAAGATGGTTTTAACTCAAATTAGGGTTTCTAAAATTCATAAGGATAATTATTTGTTGAAAATAATTATTTACGATTCATTACGTCGTAAAACGTTTTTAAATCGTTTAAAGATTTCGTTTCAATCTTAAACGTTTAAAAATAAACATTTGATCCGGTTAAAACGTTTTGATTATTTTTATTCTTTTAAAATAATCAAAAATGTTTAAAATATGTTTTTCATAGTTTCTATAAGTCTTTTGATTTTATTTTTATAAAATCATTTCTAAATAACTTTATTTATCAAACAAAGTTAGGGTTTTAATAAAAGACTTTTTTCTTTATAGAAATTCATTAACATAAAATGTTTCCATTTTTATATAAATCCAATGTTTTTATACCTTTCAAGTCATTGGTCATAACTATGATCTTTTACCATTTTTGGATATAAAAATATATTTATATATATTTTTATCCATTTTATTTTCTATAAAATCCAAAACAAGTCATTTAACTCTTGTTTTATTAGATTTTATATTTTTATAAAATGTGTTCATTTTATATAATAAATTCCATGGTGAGATTTCATGGTTTATATTATCCAAGTAATTTTTATAAAATTACCAATTTTGTTATTTTCAGTTTTGTCAGTTTGCATTTTCAGTTTTGTCAGTTTGCAACAGTTTTAAGCTCGACCGTCCAGATTGTTTAAAACCAAATAGTTTTTAACATACGATCGCTTATCAGTTTGTCGTGTCGGTTATACAAGTGTACGACACCAGTTCCGGATAAAATATAAAAATATATTTTATATTTATTTTTCTTGTTATTGAAATTCCAAGATTTATCCAGGGAATCTTTATGTATTTTACGGGTATACGCTTCTAGCACAAACGCGGGATTAGGTTTAAGTCCTCAGTTTAATGGCCAGACACAGTATTAACAGTTATAATCATAAATCAGATCGGTTAAAGCACAATTAATACTTAATTAAAAAGTCAAAGTAAAGGGTTTGACCTAGGTTTTCGGACGAGGTGTCACAGAACGTCCTCTCCTCAAATCCTAACACTTTTCAGGATGCTGTGCGCCTGGCACACAACCTGATTTACCAAGCTAATTGTCAAGGTGTGAACCTTGGTAAGAAACAGTCTGAGAGCAAGGCCCCTGAAGCAAGTACCACTCCCCCTGCAAACAAAAAGCCTGACAACAAGAGAAAGCGCGGATTCTGGAGGAATCACGAAGAAAAGACCCATGCTAAGGAAACCGAACCAACAAAGGTTTATGCTGCTACAACCCCTACTCATGTTGTCCGAAAGACCGGTTACACCGGTGGTACACCCCTGTGCAACAAATGCAACCTCCACCAAACATTCGATTGTGGGAATGTCTACTGCAATATCTGCAAGATCAAAGGACATGTGGCACGTGACTGCCCGAAACGCACGTGCTACGGTTGTGGAGCCACCGGACACTACAAAAAGGACTGCCCGAAAGCAAAGAACCAAGATGCTAATCAGGCTAGAGGAAGAGCCTTTGTGATCAATGCCGGAGATGCTCGCCGTGATCCCAATACGGTGACGGGTACGTTTCTACTAGATAATCATTATGCTTCCGTTTTATTCGATACTGGTGCTGATAGAAGCTTCGTGTCTACCGAGTTTGGCCAATTACTTGAAATTACCCCTGTTACCTTAGACACTAAGTTCACAGTAGAGTTAGCAAACGGAGAATTAGTAGAAACTGGTATAATTTACCAAAATTGCTCGCTAGAACTCTCCGACCGCTCCTTCAACATTGATTTGATGCCCGTAGAATTAGGAAGCTTTGATGTCATCATTGGCATGGATTGGTTATCAAAGAACCATGCGGAAATCGTGTGCCATGAGAAAATAGTTAGGATGCCACTCGCAGATGGCAACACTCTAAACATACAAGGCGAAAAGAGTGGAACCAAACTAAACCTCATATCTAGTATGAAGGCACGAAAGTTTCTTCGTAAAGGATGTCATGGCATCCTAGCACACGTAATTGAGAAGAAACCAAAGGAGAAACGTATTGAAGATGTTCCCGTCATTCGCGAGTACCCGGAAGTCTTTCCCGAAGACTTGCCAGGTTTACCACCAACGCAACAAGTAGATTTTTGCATCGACTTGGCACCTAGTGCCGCCCCCGTAGCCAGATCTCCGTACCGTATGGAACCTTCTGAAATGCATGAGTTGTCTAGCCAATTACAAGAGTTGCTAGATAAGGGCTTCATCCGTCCAATCCACTCTCCATGGGGAGCACCCGTGCTATTTGTCATGAAGAAAGAAGGAACTTTTCGAATGTGCATCGACTACCGGGAACTGAACAAGCTGACCGTGAAGAACCGCTACCCACTTCCTAGGATTGACGACCTATTTGATCAACTCCAAGGATCGAGCTTCTACTCTAAGATCGATCTAAGATCAGGATACCATCAACTCAGAGTTAGAGATGAAGATGTTTCCAAGACAGCGTTCAGAACACGCTATGGTCATTATGAGTTCCTCGTAATGCCATTTGGTTTAACAAACGCACCAGCTGTGTTCATGGACTTAATGAACCGCGTATGCAAACCTTATCTGGATAAATTTGTTATCGTGTTCATCGACGACATCCTTATCTACTCCCGTAGTAAGGAAGAACACGAGCAACATCTGAGACTTATCCTAGAATTATTGAAGAAGGAAGAACTCTACGCGAAATTTTCCAAATGCGACTTTTGGATTCGCGAAGTTCACTTTCTGGGTCATGTGATCAACGATCGAGGAATCCACGTGGATCCCACAAAAATTGAAGCAATCAAGGATTGGAGCAATCCCACGACTCCAACCGAGATTCGACAATTCTTGGGTCTCGCTGGCTATTATCGTCGATTTATCGAGAACTTCTCGAAGATAGCCCAGCCACTGACCGCTCTGACCCAGAAAGATAAGAAGTTCATATGGGATGCCAAAACTGAAGCAGCATTCCAGTTACTGAAGTAGAAGCTATGTGATGCCCGATTCTATCACTACCCGATGGGATCGAAGACTTCGTTGTTTACTGCGATGCCTCGCATCAAGGTCTAGGTTGTGTACTAATGCAACGAGAGAAAGTCATTGCCTACGCATCACGACAGCTAAAAATCCACGAAAAGAATTATACGACCCACGATTTGGAACTCGGAGCCGTTGTCTTTGCTCTCAAGATCTGGAGGCACTACCTATATGGTACACAGTGTACCATATTCACCGATCACAAGAGCCTCCAGCATATTTTCAATCAGAAGGAGTTGAATATGAGAGAACGCCGATGGGTGGAACTGCTAATGACTACGAATACGAGATTCGTTATCATCCGGGCAAGGCTAACATTGTAGCCGATGCCCTGAGCAGGAAAGAGCGTGCCAAGACACTTCGTGTTCGAGCCTTGAGTATGACCATACACTCGAATCTCGTTTCACAAGTGCGTGACGCTCAGATTGAAGCCCTCAAACCGAAAAACCTAACCGGAGAAGGTTTACGTGGAATGGAGGGTTAAGGCAATTAATTTTCGATGAAGCTCACAAGTCAAGATATTCCATTCATCCCGGATCTGACAAGATGTACCACGGCCTGAAGAAACAATTTTGGTGGCCAAACATGAAAGCCGAAGTAGCCACCTATGTCGGCAAATGCTTAACGTGTTCAAAGGTCAAAGCCGAATACCAGAAACCTTCTGGAATGTTGACTTAGCCGGTAATCCCGGAATGGAAATGGGAAGAGATATCCATGGATTTCATCAAGAAATTGCCTAAATCTAGACCTGGATACAACGCTATCTGAGTGATAGTAGATCGATTGACAAAGTCGGCACACTTCTTACCGGTCAATGAGAAGGATAAGATGGATAAGCGAGCCAAGCTTTACATAAAGGAAGTCGTCTCACGCCACAGTGTGCCCAAATCCATCATATCCGACCGAGATAGTCGATTCACCGCACACTTCTGGAAATCTCTACAGAAAGCTTTGGGTACTCGACTCGATATGAGTACTGCCTACCATCCGCAGACAGATGGCCAAAGTGAGAGAACTATCCAGACACTAGAGGATATGCTGAGAGCATGTGTGATAGATTTCGGACCCAAGTGGGGCGAGCACCTCCCTCTTGCCGAATTCTCGTATAACAACAGCTATCACACCAGCATTAAAGCTGCACCGTTTGAAGCACCTTATGGGAGAAAATGTAGATCCCCACTCTGCTGGACTGAAATCGGAGATAGCCAGTTAACTGGTCCCGAGTTAATCTTCGAAACGACTGAGAAAATCTTTCAAGTCCGTGATCGTCTGAAAGCTGCCCGGGACAGACAAAAGAGCTACGCCGACAACCGACGCAAACCCTTGTCCTTCAAAAAGGGTGATCGCGTCATGCTAAAGGTGTCACCTTGGAAAGGTGTCATCCGGTTCGGCAAACGAGGAAAGCTCAACCCTCGTTACATCGGCCCCTTCGAAATCACCGAAACCATCGGACCGGTAGCCTACCGTTTAAATATGCCCGCCGAGCTAAGCAGCGTTCATAATGTCTTCCACGTTTGTAACCTTAAGAAATGTCTATCTGATAAAACGCTTATCGTCCCTCTTGATGAAATTCAAGTCGACGAGACCTTACACTTTATTGAGGAACCTGTTGAGATACTCGACCAAGAGATCAAAAAGCTGAAACATAGCCGCATTCCCATAGTCAAGGTACGATGGAACTCTAGACGAGGACCAGAGTACATTTGGGAACGCGAGGATCAAATGCGCCAAAAGTATCCACGTCTGTTTGAGAACGTCACATCCACCAGTAACCAAAACTGAATTTCGGGACGAAATTCTTCTAACTGGGGGAGAATGTGACACCCGGCCCCAAAATCAGGTCAACTCTCTCTCCGTTGACGTTTGTTGACCTTTAATACATTATAATTATGTGATTTACTGTTTTAAACTACATGATTAACTGTGTAATTAAGTGATTAACTGATCGCGCAAAATAACTGTGAAATATGAACGTTTCATATTATTATTAATGGAACTTTAATAATAAGAAATTAAATATAAAATTTGATATTTTATATTTTATCAAACTGATATAAACTGTTAAAATGATTTACGAACTTAAAATGTAATGAGAAATGTAACGTTGTCAAGACTTAGCGGATTTTCCCAACCGTTTAGCCTATTGGGCCCGGTAAGCCCAATAAACCCAAACGTGTCCGGATCGAACAAGAAAACTTAACCGAAGGTTCGCCTCGACGCATCGAGTAAATCTCCCAACCCGGATACCCGACCCGCGACCCGTATCACCTTGGGCCGAAACCGGCCCAACCCGGTTTCCAACGGGCTTCGGCCCGATCTCCCTCACAAACCCGATTGGGCTTCGGCCCAGTCTCCTTTCCAAACCCGATTGGGCTTCGGCCCAATCCCAAACCTTTTAAAGTTTTGTTGTGGCCCAAAGTATTTTATAAAAACTACCCATTATGTTTTATAGATTTTAGCCCAACAAGTTTTATAAAATGTAAACCGCTAATATTTTTATAAATTTTGGACCAACGACGTTTATAAAAATAAAAACCATAATTCAATTGGATTAAATATACTTGGGTTTTATTTTAAAAAGTTATGATTTTATTTAACTCCTAACACCTTCATATTTTATAAAAGCTTCAAAACTTTTATAAAACTTATGAACTAATTAATAAAAGCTAGAGATTATGTGGTATTGACAACACATAATTACCCATTGGACATTAACCTTAATCTTGATTATAAAAGGAGACAACCTCCCATTTGGTTCCCTTGCACCCAACCAAACAAAGCACACTCACTCTCCCTCTCCCTCCTTGTTTCGGCCGAGAGCCACCACCCACCGCCCAACCGTCGTCGGCCGGCCACCCTCCGGCCACCATAGCCCCACCACCGGACCACCACAGCCCCGCCGGACCGCCGCCATCTTCACCTCTCTTCTTGGTTTTTCTCTCCACTCCTTGTGAGTGTTTCTAACCTCTTTTCATCTATGTTACTTACATGCTCACCACCCAAGAAAAACCTCCAAGTCTTGACAACTAAACCAAAATGATCAAAGAATGCTTGTGTTTGCAAATCAACTAACAAAACTCTCTTCTTTACCTCTTTCTTCCAAGATCAAACACTTGTTTGGTGCATTTAGATGCTTAAAGATAGCCAACAAGTGTGGTGAAACACATTTGTGAAATCAAAAGAAAGTAACAAGTGTGCACCAAGATTCTTGTGTTTATGAAATCTTGATTTCATAGTTAGTTGTTTAAACAAACCTCCAAGCCTCTTCATATAAAATGAAACCTAAATCATAATCTATACATGTTTACATTTACTTGTCCTAACACTAATGTGTTAGTGATTGTTATTTACATTTTTGCTTGTCCTAACACAAATGTGTTAGTGATTGTTACTTATATTTCCTTGTCCTAACACAAATGTGTTAGTGATTGTTATTTAATTTTCTTGTCCTAACACAAATGTGTTAGTGATTGCATTTTTATTTAATCATTGGTCCTAACACAAAGTGTTAGTAGATATGAACTTATGATTATGTTGTAAAAATACTAGAAAATGAAAGAATATAATAAACATGTTGATGGACTTATTTAAATCAAGGAAATTAAATAAGTGTTACATATGAAGATTGTGACTAAAAATAACTAGAATGTTACATATGTAACCTATGACTAAAACAAAAAGAATATTACTTGATTTGGAAATATAACATATTAAATGTGTTATAAAAAGTTCAAGAGAAAAAGAATAAATATAGATTTTGTTACTAAAAATGGTGAGAATAATATTTATGTCAAATGATTGGTTTGACATAAATACTTGGATTTATTACAAGTTTTAACCTTTCTAAAACTTTTATTATAAATAGACATTTTTCTATAAAAAGTCACATGTGAACATAAATATTTTTATAAAAGGATTTTTATAAAAATAAATCAAAGGCTAGTCATTGACTTTAAATACATAAATGGATTTTTAATGTTACTTTGATGAAACCAAAAATGGAGATTTCGTCCGTTAAAGATTTTAAACAAAAAAAAAACAAATCTTTTTAAAGACAACGTTATATAAATCCAAGCGTCGTTACAATGTTTTGAAAATATTTACGAAAGAAATATATATTTCATGCAAATGAAATATTAAACGCTTTCGAAATATAAATGATTGAATGCTAGAAACTTTGAATGTTTTCTTTAAAGATTCATGTTTTAAAAATAAAGCAAACGTTTAATAATTATTCTTGACAAATAATTATTTGCAAAAGATATAAACCATGTTTTATTCACCAAAGTATTGTTAATCATAATTATTTAGTATAATTATAACTTGCAAGATTAACAAATCAAATATGTAATTATTTAATTAAAAATAATTATTCGAACTTGTGAAAATAATAATAAACATTATTATTATTTTAAACTCAATATTCAAGACTTGGTTAAATTATTAAAAATGATTATTCTTTGGTTATATTTATTTAACATAAATATAAATCATCACAAAATATATTTGTTTAATAAATACAAGTTAACGAGTTTTCAAAGATGCAAACGGATTAAAACGTCAAGACTTGACCGGTATCACTTGGGTGACATATGTTACTCAAATGATCATAGACCTTATGCATATGTTTATTTAATTATTTAGGACGTTACGTGCTACCGTTCCTATCCTGCTAAATTTCTGCTTATCTACTGAATCAGTGAGTTTCACGACCCCTTTTCCTTTTAACTGTTTTATACTTTGGGGGAGAAATCATGAAAACTGTTAAATGCTTTTTACTTAATATTATGGTTTATCTGTTAGCCGTATGACCACTTGTTCTCTTACTGATTGCCCAATTTGGTACATTATCGTTATAAACGTTTGTACAACCGTATCCCACCATTAATTGATTTCAATTAGTTCTGTACGAAACGATAGCTAGTGAATAGATCTATTTGGGTTGACAACCCTACCCTAACTGGTAGCTCCAGTTCTGACTCCGGATTGTCTGGGGGTACACGTCAGTTATTCTGCTCTGTTTAACATCTCTGGGCAAGAGATGCTGGGTGGGTAAACCATTAGTATTTGAAATCAAGGTTCAGGTGAGCTCATACATCCACAACGATAAACCCTTGTAATATTTAAGTATACTGAAAACTGTTTTACAACTGTTTAACTGATAAATCACAAACCTGTAAACCTCACCAACTTTATGTTGACCCGTTTTAAATTCATGATTTCTTAGGTAATTGATGCAACTTCGTGAAGACATGCAAATGGGGCTTACTTATGCTATCGGACCTGCTTTTGGAGTCATAGTCCCGATTTCCCTAAATAAACTGTTTAATGTTTTATTATTAATTTAACACTTGTTTTCAAATGTAAGACATTATCATTGTCCACTATCACTTTCCGCTGCAATACAATGACGTAATGTTTTATGAAGTTTTAAATATATTAGATGTTGTTCTATGTATCCTCGACTATGATTCCATTCTCGTTCACACCCGAAACCGTTGACCGGGGTGTGACATGATGTAGCAATTCGGTAGGTAACGCCATGGTAAGATAACCATAAACTTTCTTTTCAAGCTCATAACTTTTTCTTTCAGCAGCATCAAAATCTTGAAGTTCCTTATAATCTCCTTCTTCAGTTGGTCGTTCATACAACTTTCGAATCGGAATCCATAGATCAATATCATTTGTGCTTATGTATGCAGAAAACCGTTTCTTCCAATTTTGATAATCTTCAAGCTTCAACAATTTGGGAACTTTCTGACTTGTTCCAATTTCATTATCAAAATTCAACATGGCTTGCATCGCACTTTGCATTGCAGCAAATGCTTGAAATTCCGACATCGTTTGAAAATTTTTAAATTCTGCCGGCCGAACTTGCTCTGATTCTAACACTGGCCTCCGAACTCTGTCCGAACCTAAAATCAAAGTCCGAACTTCGTCCGAACTTGCTCCGAATCAAAATCAACAGTCCGAACCCCTAAGAGACTCCGATCTAGCTCCGAACCTTGAACCACTTCGAACCTTGACCGAGACAGCTCCGAACTCTCACCGAACGTTCACCGAACTCGAAGTTCGGAGCAGTTACTCCGAACCTGAACAATAAACTCCGAACCTCAGACTTATTTTTCAAAAACGATCAAAAAATGGACTGATTTTGACGAAACTTGTTACTGTGGATCAGTATAACCGATAGAAAGTGATTTAGGACAAATTTGACACCAAACACTCGATAGAATTGATGAACAACACGAAAACAAACTCGAGAAACACGAAAAACGCTTCAAAAATCCAAAGATAGCAACCACAGATCAGTAGAGTGAACCAGAAAGCTCTGATACCAATTGAAAATGCGTGAGCATTGGATCGTCTACTCGATCTAGCTAATCGGACATCGAAACGTAATTAACCGATTGATTTATTGATCAAAACGAACAATTACAATCAGTGAAACACTTAGAAATGACACAGAGAAAACACTCTTAGAAACACACACTCAGCTGTAATCTCGCATGCTCAGAACTAACAATTACAAAGACCAAACACATATTTATACCAGCTGGCCGAGCTTCGTCCGAACCTCAGGTTCGGCCAGTCCGAACTCCAGGTATCAACAACTTTTAGTATGACTTGATCTTGTATATTGATTCATACTTCACACGACGCACATATCAGGTATCAACAACTTTTAGTATGAGTAATATTTTTTTCTCTAAGTCGCACCATATGTGTTATATTTCTGTCATTTTTTTGTGCTTTTTTGAATGATGCACATGTGCATCACACCAAAAAAAAAATCATATATGTGGTATACTTTAATAGTTTTAAAAAGAAATTGGACCCTAAATCTTATAGTTGTCTTATCTTTAGATCTAAAGAAAAAAATAACATTTTATAACTTTTTAATTATATTTTGCACATGTGCACTATGTTTCATTATCATTAGTAGCATAAATGTTTTAGTGTTTTTAATATGTTTTTAACATACCAAGTGTTTTTTTTTTCGCATGATAATTCGTTTTTGTCCAGAGATAGCGTAATTCTAAGACTTTTGGCGCGAATTTTATGAAAAACATTAACGTATGAAGAAGTTATGTAGACTTTATATTGATTTTCGCGTTTTCGCAATATAAAGTGTTTTCGCAATATCCTTACCCTATATATATATATATATATATATATATATATATATATATATATATATATATATATATGAAGAGGATCATTGGAAAACCTCTTAAATATTGGAAACCCCGAAAAACCAGAGTATTTTGGTAAAATACCTATATAATATTTACGTATAACACCATAAAACCAAGTTATTATTGTTACACATATGTACCTATAGCGATGATGGTTATACCTATGTAACAAAAATGACTATCTTACACCTGGTGTAACATGTTTAAATAAGGTGCAATTTCTTGTTTTGAACTAATGTTACACTAAAATGACTATGTTACACCTAGTGTAACATGTTTAAATAAGGTACACTTCCTCGTTTAGAAGTAATGTTACACTGGTGTAACTGGTTTTCCAGGTTTTCCAGGTTTTCCAAAAAGGTGGGGTTTTCCATTAAACCTCACCCTATATATATATATATATATATATATATATATATATATATATATATATAGGTTTAGGGTAAAATACATCCACCAAAAACACTACATCCAATGCGGATCGATCAGGGACCTCCATCAAGATAATCCAACAGCCAAGATCTATGGTGTTTTGTTGGTCCTCACTGATCTTAATCAGTGTCTATGAGATTGTTTGTGATGAGAAACCAATAAAAAATTAATAACAATTTGGATCCAAATGCTAGAAAAGGGGTTTTCTAGTATTGAACAATCAATAACCAATACAAACTCAAGTAAGAATCATGGAAAACAGCTACAATAAACAGAAATAAGCTCCTAGCCGACACCACAACTCCCATTAATCAGCACCTTGTATTAGGGTTATCAAAAGTTAGCCAAAAGTGGCTGAAAGTTACAAATATATAGATCAGGTGCTAGTTTCGGTTGGCAGTTTCGCTGGCCAAGCGAAACTAGCCCTGAATACATGTAGATCAAAAGTCTATCTATCGGGCGAATCTACAGTTTCGCTTGGTAGTTTCGCTGGCAACCAAAAGGGGCCAAAATACAATCTAAGCAAGATAAGCACGATTCATGAATTTCTCCCTACATTGATCTTCAATATTCCCCCTAGGGAGAGATTCATGAATTTTTTCATTCTTTAATCTTCAATTTTCCCAAGGGAGTGATTCGGCCTTCAGATCATTACTCGTCGGTTCTGACTTTTCTTGGGTTCATTTCTTGATTCTGACCAAAGTAAGCTCCTGCCCTTGATTCTCAATCGGCCAAAAAATTTGTTGTAATGTCAGATCCGCCTTTCTTCTCCTTCAACAACGATCTTCTCTTCATCACCCTTTTTGGATAAATCCTAAGTAGCTTGACAGAACCTCGGGCCTTGTGTTCCTGCTGTGTCAATTCATGCCCTTTCCTAATAGGATGCTCACCTATCCTGAAACCAAACTTCTAGAAAAACAAACATAAGATTGTAACCAAAATGCAGGAACATAAAAAAATAATGCGTATAAATTAAAAATGAAATAAAAGGAAAATAAAATATAAAAAAAATAAACTAAAGATAAATTCAAAGCAAGAACATTTCCCTCACGAAATCATCCTGTAGATACGACTAATTTAAAAAGGATTTTTTTTTTTTAAAATGAACAAGATCATTTCCCCCACGAAGCCAGCCCAGGAACAACATTATTAAGTAAGAGGAATAAAACTTTAATAAAGAATATTCTGGCATGCTTTTCGAGAAATCTTCCGGAGAGCCATCGGTTGGCGGGATTGCCGATATGTTTGTCCAGTTTTAAGCCCATGCCTTTGTCTTTTCATCTAGCAATCCACAGCTGACTTTATCATGTTTTGCGGTTGAATTAAGAAGCACAAATGACTTGGTTCCCACGGACATTCGGCAAAGAACGTATCTCGTCATCAGGGCTTATTGAGCTATTAAGAGAGGCTTTGCTTGATTTTGGTGGAACGGTCGTTGAATATTGTTTGATGAATAAACAGTGAAGCTCAGTTGTGATGCTTGAGAGCCGGCAAAGACAATGATCAATTGAGAACCATTGTGAGTGCCATGTTGGTAATTTGGGGGAGGAGCGTTCTACAATGATCTTTGATTTCAAAGAAACATTGTGATAAGATGTAATTGGGTGAAAACTCAGATGATGAGAGCTCCAGGTCTATACTTTCGTATAACAGAGGAGATGATCAACTGAATGTGCCCGGTGAATCTTCAGGTCTATACTTAACAGAGAAGATCACCACTCCAGGTCATTGCGCAAACAAAGCAGAGGAGATAAAGCACATAATGATGGATTTCTGAGGAACTAATCAAGAAGTTCAAGGACTCAGAGGCTTTTCTGACGAGTAATGCGAGTAGCAACACTGTAATCAGGGCTAAGGTTAAGGTGATTTGGGAAATTTGGGAAAATCAACGCAAAGATTTGGTGACTCTCAACCCGTTTTTGACAGAGACTTGTAACTTTGTGCAGGCCGAGATGTCATGGAAATTGTCCTTGTCATTGGCTTTGGATCTTTTAATTTTGCTGCACGATTACCGATTACTCCGTTTTGAGGCTGAGCCTACCGACACATCCCAACACAACGCGAGTGACCCCCTTTAGACCCTTTCCAAACTTCCTGAAATTAGACATTAAGCACAAATCAGACCAGAGTCTTTGAATACTTGATAATTTCTTTGAATTCTCGATAATTTCCCCCAAAATTGCTATTTTGATGCAATCTTAATAGCAATTTTTATTTATTGAAAAGAAATTGGCTTGTGTTCCCCCGAAATGTATGGGTCTTATGATCTTGTCAAGTTTCCTTTTTTTTTTAATAATCATTTATTAAAACTTTGGATTAAAATAAAATAAAATAAATAATAAAAGTCATAAATCCAGCATGCGAAAGAGGTGACGACTGCAAAAAAAAAACATAAACATTATTCCAAAGATCAGGTATTCGTCAACCAGTCCGTCAGCTCCAACAAGTGCCAAGAACGCCTCGAAACAACATGTTAATCATTATCTACATAGTCCTGCGGGAGTTCCTGAAAAACAAAACAAAATTGATCATTTAACCACAGGGACCCAAACACTTACAAATTTGGGAGATTGATCTTTCGGTTTTCGTCCAAATATATTGTTTAGAAAACTTCTGATGTTGTTCCCGAAAGATCTATCATGGTTTGTACTTCCAACTCGTTCTTTGCAGCTTTTAACCATGTGATCGTCCTTACCGTATCTGAAACAATGAGATTTGTGACCTGATTTCTTAGATTTTGTGCCGGAGGGAGTTTCTAAAAGAATCTCCTCCTCACATTCTGTCAAATTAGAGTCAGAGTCACTATATGTTTCATAATCCATTTTTGTTTTACCGTTTGAAGTCCGTGGATTATCAATTTTTATAACATTTGTGGCAGGGGTGTTTTTCAAAAATGATTTCTTCTCAATAGGTTTTGAAACACGTATTGGAGTGTAAGAAGGAATTTTACGAGAAAGAAATTTGTTAAAACAATTTGTGGAAGTACTAGGTTGACATGAATCATTTTCAACAACTTCTTGATTATCAGAAGCAGACTTCCTGTTGCAAGAATCTGCAGTAGATGAACTGTTGACCGTACAGCTTTCTGAATTGGAATCAGAATCCTTGGAATTGAGATTTCTGTTTTCGACTGATTTCATTGAGTCCGAACTACCACAACCAAGCCCACTTGTGTTACCATATCCATTATCGAAATCCTCCCTGATCTCCTTATGGTTAACTCCTTCTAGACCTGCATGCAAACTGTTAGCATCACTGGGAATTAAATCATTTAGAGGATGAGGTTTCGGAGTAGGTGAGTAACAATGCGTGCTTGGAGGAGGGTAAACTTTAGGAAACACCTTTTCTTTTTCCTCCAAACCCACCCCGGTTCTTATTCTAGCTCCTCGTTGTTTAACGAGCATCTCATCAACTTTCATTTGAGAAACGGTCCAACTATCTAACTTAGTCTGGAGTTGAGAGGCTTCGAATTGGGCTAATGTAACTCTTTCAGAAAGCATCTTTAATTCAACATTTTAAGCAAGAAGAGTTTGTTTTAAATGTTCATTTTCATGCATTGCCTCATTTAATTTCATAAAATATTTTGATTCATTTTCTTTTAATTGGGTGTTCATAGTTTTTAATTCATCGTTGTTGTTGATTAACAACTTGTTGGCCTTATAAATACCAAAAAGGCGAGTTTGACATGGAAGTGAACACATATCCTGTACGGTCTCATACAGAAGACCCATAACAACTTTTTCTGCATCAAGGGCCTTTTCGCAGTTGCAAGCTGGTGTGGACATCCTGCTTTTGCTTTCTTTCTTCTCGATTTTCTCAGTTTCATCATCCGAAACCTTCTTCTCTTTACTAATCTCAACAGTATTACCTACAGCAACCATATTGTTTTTATCTTCCTTATCAAGGCTTTGTTCATAGGTTTGTGCAGTGGCAATTCCTTTAGGAATGTCGGGAGCCGCAGTGATGGGAACGGCAGTTTGAGAGCATGATTCGGCAAGACCAATTGCCCGATTGTATACTTGTCTTTTTATTGTCCAATTCAAACGGCTTAAGCTTGTTGATGACGTCCATGATCTTATAATCTGGGAACCTCCTTTCTTGTTTCAACTGACGGACCTGATTACTCCACACAGATGGTACGGATTCCAGCAACTTCTTGATCTGTTCAGCATTTGTAAGTTGTGGATCGAATTTCTTGAGTTTGCTGGAGAGAGTGAGAAATCGGTTCGTGAGATCAGTTAACTTTTCATTCTTAATGCTTGAGAAAGTCTCGAACTCCTTGACAGCTTGTGCTTCGGTGTCATTAACAAAATCTCCATTTCGGTCATAAAACTCACACAGCGCATCATAAAGGCTCTTAGCATCAGAGTGTTTGGCGAAGCGGTTGTAGATTTCATGAGACAGACAAAGCTTGAGGGTCTCAAAAGCCTTTTGATCGCGATGCATGAGTGTTAGGTCACCTTTAGTGTATGTAGCCGGGTTTCTGTTTATGATGTTCCGATCGTTAACAGTAATTAACGGGATGTGAGGTCCATTCACAATTGAGTGCCTCAGATTCTTGTCCGTATCAAGAAAGAAGGACTCCAGATCGTATTTCCAATCTTCAAAGACATAATCCTTGGACAACAGAGGAATTCGGTTTGATGCAACACCGTCGGAATCACCGATGGCCGAAGTGGTAAATATGGTCATTCTTAATCAGCCTGAAATGAAACAATCAAAGACAAACAAAAGATAACAAGATAAGATTCAGTTTCGCCAGTCAGTTTCGCTGTGTGCACGGGCAGCACTTTGACTCAAAGTTGCCGTATACACACAGTTTCGCTAGCTAGTTTCGCTGGAAACTGGTTTGAACTTTCGTTCAAGAAAAAGACAATAGTTTCGCTTCCCTGGATTTAGGGCGAAAGAATAGTTTCGCCCAGTAGTTTCTCGGCGAAACTATAAATTCGCTTGATAGTTTCGCTGTCTAAAGGCACAGTTTCGCTGGATAATCAGCAATTTCGCCCAGAACAGAAAAACCTATTTTTTTCGAGAAGAATACTGCCTCAAATCAGCCCAGATCACAATGCATGGATGATCAGGTGATTACAATGGCTTTGGTATAACAATATGCACCAAAAACAATCAAAATCAGCAACAAATTCAATGAAATCAGAATCCAATAGATGATTTTTCTAAAACTTTCAAAATACCCAAAAACTCAAAAAATCACACAACAATCAAGAGCACTTAGGCTCTGATACCATATTGTTGGTCCTCACTGATCTTAATCAGTGTCTATGAGATTGTTTGTGATGAGAAACCAATAAAAAATTAATAACAATTTGGATCCAAATGCTAGAAAAGGGGTTTTCTAGTATTGAACAATCAATAACCAATACAAACTCAAGTAAGAATCATGGAAAACAACTACAATAAACAGAAATAAGCTCCTAGCCGACACCACAACTCCCAATAATCAGCACCTTGTATTAGGGTTATCAAAAGTTAGCCAAAAGTGGCTGAAAGTTACAAATATATAGATCAGGTGCTAGTTTCGCTTGGCAGTTTCGATGGCCAAGCGAAACTAGCCCTGAATACATGTAGATCAAAAGTCTAGCTATCGAGCGAATCTACAGTTTCGCTTGGTAGTTTCGCTGGCAACCAAAAGGGGCCAAAATACAATCTAAGCAAGATAAGCACGATTCATGAATTTCTCCCTACATTGATCTTCATGTTTTCGCCTATGGTGTTTTTGTTTACCCCCGAAAACGCCATAGGCGAAAACACCATAGATCTTGGCTGTTGGATGATCTTGATGGAGGTCCTAGATCGATCCACATTGGATGTAGTGTTTTTTGTGGATGTAGGATAACTCGACTCTATATATCTATATCTATACTACTATATAATACATATTGGTCCTGAGGGGTATTTTTGTCATAAAATTCCTTAATTTTAAGACGCGTACAAATGTTTATGCAACATGTACAATCTTTTAAAGCATAACCTTTAAACCCTATCCACCATAAACAAGCATTTTGGGTGAGGGTATTTCCGTCTTAAACCCACCTCCAGCTTTTACTGCCCATCTCCTCTCCCGATAACTTTATTTTGGCCGCCCAACTCCTCCATCCAGCAGCATACCGGCGTCTCTCTCCACTAGATTGGGCAATAGCAGCGGTATCCTCTCGATTCCCACATTTAAGGCATCTCACGCATTCAATGCGGACTGTCCTCTCTCAAGATGTTTCTTCACATCTTCCTCTCCATAGAAAGTTCAGATCTACACCACCATCCAAAATTCGATTCAGGTCTCCCTGACCTATTTTGGCGACCATTGAAAGTAATTTGAAATCCACTGCTTCTCTTCTTAACGATCTGTAAATCTTCTCATTTCTGGGTTTGAAGGTAATTTGTACTTCCACACATGTCAGAATACAAGAACAATAAACTATTTCCGGATCTTCGGCTTTTCAGATCTACCGCTCTCTCTCTCTCGCTACGCCTCAACAAATTTTACTTCAAACCTCCCAGATCAAGAATCAGTCTCGGGTTTATGAAACAATCAGGTACGGGTTTTTGTCTTCTGTTTGAAAGAATCGGTCTAGGTTTTTGAAACAATCAAATTCTATATTAAATCTCCCTGATCAGATTTTGGGTTTTATTTACATTCGCTTTCCATTCTTCTGTCATTTTCTTACATTATATAAAATATAGTGTTCATCTGGATGAATTTGTAGATGCTAATGGAACGGTTTCACCTTAGGTGTCTTCTATCGGTGAGTCCTATCTTTATCATTTTCTTTAATTTGTTGTTGATTGTGCTTTCGTGTCGTATGTCCAATAATTTTACTTTAATTGATTGCAATTATTCCGAACTTAATTAGGCTTCTATGTATAATGTTATTATATGTCTGAAGTAATTATTAATGCTTACATATTAACTGGTTTTAATTCGTTTGCAAGTAGAGGTTTGTTATGTAATCGTGTCATATTTCGGATATGTGACTTTTCGTCCCCGCGAATTTTTCGGTGAAGCTTCGCTACTGCAATTCAGCTGTTGTTTCCATACGCATGTTGGGGTAGGGTACGGTAGGGTTTGGTTGGGTTCCTTTTGACATTTAAGTTTCAATTATGTAATAAAGTTAACAGCAGCTTATGGAGCATGTCCGCTTTGTTTAGGGACTTAAATTATGTATGATATTCTTTATTATAGTTTTACAATCTATGTTTCTAGAATAGAAGTACTTAATTATAAGCCGTAAAATAATTTTTCTTCAAATGGTTTCTGTAAATTTTATTCTAATATGTAAACTTTTTTATATGTTAGTATAGATTTCCTTGCCTTTTGAAAACCATTAGCCTTGTCATTTTTGTTTATAAGTTTTATATACAAGTTTTAATCTTAATATATTGTCATTGTTGTTTATGATAACTGTTAGCCTCTATTCACACCAGTTTTTACAAGTCCATGTTTGCAGCAGAAATTAGCACCATCCCTGCAACTTTCCAGGTAATTTTATTAATAAGACCTTCATTATTGATAAAAAATTCTATTTAAACAGTATTGTTCTACAAGTCATAGAAATATTTTTTCAATTTTTTGACTGATTTTAGCATTTTGCCACATGTTTTGGGTCAGGTGATATATATGACCAGGTGGAGGGAGCCCGCATTTCAACAGAAAGTCAAGTGGCGTGGATCTGCTACCCTTTCTTTTAAGAACATCCAAAAGAAATTTATAGGTCAAACTTCATGATAAAAAATCTCAGCATAATACAAGAATAATAAACATTAGACCTGAATGCAGGTTCTTGATCCTTGCTTCTGATGGGACTTGGGATATGGTAATAGCTTTGGCACTAATTTCGTATTCTAGAAGTGGGCATGATAGGTTTCATGGTCCTTTTGTTATGACATGGGTCAAAACACATAAAAATAATAGATGTATGTTTGACTTGTATCTAGACTGCTTTTTCTTGCAGGTTTAACCCATTTTGATGAAATCTTACAAGAAGTAGATGGTATAATCCTTTATCGAGGAAATATGGGGATAGATTTGCCCCTGGAAAAGTACTTTTAACTATTAAACTGTAATCATCATTTAGAGGGTTCTGATTCAATGCAGAACTCGGCTCGCTGGACGAACAGACTTGTCAGGTCAGCAAAAAAATATGTTTTTGTATGGGTCGGGTCTGGTTAGCATCCTTAATATGCATGATGCCTGATGAAAATGATTTATGCTATTTCTTTTGTATTACTTGAACATATAGTTGGATTTTTGTTTTGTATTTTGGCTTTGATAGCATGATAACATGTTGATGAAAACTTGAAAACGCTACCTTTTTCATTAAAATTTGCAGATTAAAATCAAGATTTGAACCCATTATAGGATCCCTTTTCCATTAAAATTTGCAGATTAGACTCCTCATGACCAAGTTTTATTTATGCCTGGTTGTTTAATGACAGGTCAATCCACATTTCTATGCATTTAGATGGACACCACTTTTATAGACCCAAGAATTCAATTTTGTTGACATTATTTATCAAACTGTAAGTAGTAATGCAAGTGGCATCTGAAGCCCAATGTCAAATATTTTTTTAGTTAACTATAAATACACCAAATTATGTTACATTCAACCTTCTGTATCATTTGCCCAGGTATACATTTCAGATAGGAACATACCATGAAAAAGGTAAAAGATAACGAAAAAAAGTAAAGACTAGATCATGCGTGATAAAGAAAAAGGAGAAGATGATGAGCAAAGGAAACGTAATGCCTCCGGACTCAAAATACATTACCCGCAAGCAGAAGTCCCGTTTTTTATAGCACACCTTTTAGATATTACAAATGACCTCTATTCAAATTTGGGTTCCTGTGATAGTTCCTGCTTCTAACATCTAAGGGAAAGTTGTTAAGTTGGTACTAATCTCCTTCCCTGATGACGTTTTTGATGTTAAATTGCTTAATTTATCTATTGAATGTTGATTGATACGAGGGATGTTGTGACGTATTTTTAAAAGCTATTATCTAATATTGAACTAACATTATTAGATAAATAGCTACAGTTGTATACTTTTCAAGATACAATGTTTGGATATGCTTCTTCAACATTAAGTAGAAGTGGCACTATAAAAGTTGTTTAAAATCTTATTCTTCTTCTATTGGATTAGTACGCAGATGCTGCCCAACTTTTTATTTAGACTTCCATTTACTAACAAAAATGGGATCTTTTTGGTATTTACTTTAGTTGTGATCTTCTAATTATTGTTTCACATTAGCAGTCAAGCTTTTATTTTGTTTATCTTCTAATTATTACTAGGTTTGTAACCCGTGTGTCACACGGGGTGCATAAGTAAGCATTGCCAAATACAAAGTTAACGACATAATTTAATGTGAAGAAACCATAATGTTTTATAAATCACCTCAAACCCTAATACCTTAATCAAGTTCCTGAAAGCGTTTGACGTGTTCTTCCTCCTGACACTTCATTAATGTTTTTTATATATATACAGTTGAAGGCACATGTGATTGTGGTTGTTTGCAAGCTAGATTTGTGTGAAGAACACATCCCCGGTGAGTCTACAAATGGTATTAATGAAGCTCAATTTTTTGACGACCTTGTAGAACCGTATTAACTTTTTTAAATGTTTGGAATCTATCTTGACAGATGATGAAAGAATCCCAAATTTTTGATAGCTTTTTAAATGTTTGATATATTTTTTAAATGTTATTTTGGAAAAAAAGTATTACAATCAACAAATGCACTTCCGAAGGTACTTTTCTATACCCCAACCTCTAAAGATTGTAAAATTTCTATTAGGTGAAATTGAACCTATGAAAGAAATACTTGAGGGAAGAAAATGATTTGATTTGTGAGGAATATGGCATTTTTTTATCTTTTTATTGATTTTTTTTCAGGTTCAGAAGAAGCTAGCTGATGAGACTGAGATATTGTTGGTGTGCAAAAGCAAGTGAACTAAGGTCATATTCTACTTTCTCATTGCGTTAAGATATGAAACAATGGCCCCATTTGAATTCTATTCATTTTTATGCAATACTAATTTCATTTGGTGACCGAGATTTTATTCGAGATTTGTTCCTTTTATATGATTTGTTCTTTGTTATTATGGAGAAAAATCCATCATTGAGCCATTGAGGCACTCAAGTTGACCAGTGACCCTTTTAACACAAGCATTTTTTCTTCAAATCCACTGATATTGTCCTATCGGGTTTTAAAAATTAGAAATTTTGTTTTATTTTTGGTTCCTTGAATAGTGCCATAGTGGACTAACATATTATATTGTGGAATGGAATGAAATTGAAGGAGCAGTGAAAAGGACGCATCTTGGGTTTTGTAAATGATCTTTAGGTGTTGTTCAATTTGATACAACAATGGAAGTTATGTGGTTCTGCTTGTGCAGCCTGAGGGTGCAGCTTTGGTACTTTCAGAGAGTTCTAAAATTTATTGTGTTGTGAATGACGGAGAGTTATCAATCTTATTCATAAGGTAAGTTATTGTATCTATTTGTAAAACGTTATACTTATTTTTTCTAACTTGGTTAATACTGTTGTAGTTTTTAAAGCTACAGGTTTGTCAAGACAGTTGTGTGCTCACAAGATTATTCTGGGATCCTTGTGAACCAGATCCTAAAGCATACATGCTTTTGTTCATGTAAATTTGTGACACTGTCTGTTTAAATATCCCATTTGAGTCGAATTTTTAACACTGTCCGTTTAAATATCCGATCTGGTGATGTTCTGTGTTTGTTTTGGTGATAGTTTGCTTTCAGTAAGAGTGTATGTTAGGGATTAGTAATGATATTCTTTCTTTGTTGGAATTCTAACACTTTTATGGGATTGTCTATGTTTTATCATTTATATAGGGTGAACTTGGAGCAAATGCAATTCTAACCGTTTCAATTTCTGCTTGCAGAGCTGCAGCTGCTGAGAAGGAGGCATGTGCACTTGGACTGTTTTACTTGCTTTTATATTTAACCATTGTAGAATAATCATTCAAATTGTTTAAGCAATATCTTCTTTTTTTTTAAAGCTAATGCAAGTGACATGTGCACTAAAATATTATTTTAGGTCCCACTTTACAAACATATTGTTGATCTTCCTCGTGGAGGAAACCATGTTCTTCCTGTTCCTGCATTCACGCTAATAAGTGGTGGAAAACATGCTGGCAACAATTTGGCTATACGAGTAAGCAGGTGTTTGGTTCCATAAAGTTCGTTTATGTAACTTACTGTTTTCTGGTAAATTTTCATGGCTTTTGTCTTATGTGTATTTATATGATCAGGAGATAATGATTCTTCCAATTGGGGCACACACATTTGAGGTGGCGATGCAAATGGGATCTGAGACGTATCATCAATTAAAGGTGACTTCCCTACTACCAACTTCAGATTATTTTATTTATTTTGCATTTGATTATAGATGTTGTTAGACAAATAATGTGAAGTATGTTGATGGCCTCTTGGCCTTGTGGCATCAGGAGTTTATCCCCACCAAACTACCAAAGTTGTGCAGGTTCAAGTCCCACACTATGAGCATTAGGTGAACTTTAGGAGTAGAATTGAGGGGCCGCTGACCGCTGATCGTTCAAAAATAAAACAAATAAGATGCTTATGTATTTGGTATGCTTCTTTTCATCCAACACAACATTTTTGGGCCCTGAATTTGATATTGCATTTAACATTTGAGATCTGTCTTCCCATCATCATGAAGAACTTGCATGAGAATGGAGCAAATGCTATCATGTTACTCTTTTGCAGAAAGAACAATAGATGTTACATTTTGATTTGTATTATTTCATTTTTCTTTGTTGTTCTTTCAATAATAACCAAATTCCTTTTCTGGAATCCTAAAACAAGGAATTGTATTTGTTTATATGTTTGTTTGGTGACCAAATATTATGATGACCGTCTTCTGGTCTTTCTTTGATTCTTACTATCATGTTTTTGCATTAATTGTTTTCTTTTTTGCCATTTTTTTGTGTGAAATCTTTCTGGTTTACTCATTTTGTTTTTGAGGTGTTTACTCATTTTGTTATTGAGGTGTTACATAGCTGGTGTACATGTATGTTATAAAAGCTTAATAAATTATGGATCTAAAACAATTAAACTATTACATTTCCATGAAATCTCTTTATAAATGATATGAAGTTTTGCAGGAAGTTTCTAAAATACATTTTGGGGCTGGATGCATTATATTGGCCCAAGTTACCACTCCTCTCAAGACTTAGATTTCTTTAATATCGCCGCCGACACGCATATACCACATTATGAATTGTCATTGGGAAGCATCTTGCTAACAGAAACGAATACCACGATGGTAAACTGTCACGCCGAAGTAACGTGCGAACAAAAGACAAATAACACGCTATAAACTGTTGCCGCCGCAACGCGCGGGCACACGGCTAGTATATATATATATATATATATATATATATATATATATATATATATATATAGGGAGAGGATCATTTGAGAACCAATTTAATTTGAGAACTAAAAAGAACTAATTTGAGCCACATGTTTATTACATGTATCCCCCCTCCCATGAATTATAGTGGTCCCCCCTGAAATTTGTGGTTGAGATTTAGTTCTCAAAAGTTCTCAAAATAAAAAGTTCTCACGATCTAACCCTAAACCCTATATATATATATATATATATATATATATATATATATATATATATGTCAATGGAAAACTAAGTTTTAGTTGGAAAACTGGAAAACCAAAGGAAAATTATATTAAATGAAGGCTATTTAGGTAATTTTGGTGCTCCTTTTTTTCTGTTTTAAATTTTAAATCTTCTTACATATACGTTACCTTTTCGTAATAGAGTCCTACCAACTTGTAGTAAAATGTTACCACCCATCGAAAACTAAAACTATACTAATACTAGCACCAAAACAATACGAAGATCTCAAAATTATTAACTTTTTTTGCAAGCACCAAAAATAACATCAAAGGATCTCAAAATTATCAACAAGATCTCAAAATTATCAATTTTTTAAATGCATGTTCTTACATTTATGCAACGAACAGTTACGTATGGGTAAAGAACAGTTACGTATGGGTAAAGAACAGTTACAAACATGTTTTTACACTAATAAAATGGTGTATCCGGTTCGAGCTATATCAATGCACATAATGTTACATACTTGTATCATGTTCTTGTTATATCAATGCAGCGAGTTCTTACATACTTGAAGCATTGTGTAACAAACATGTAAACGTGTTTTTACACTAATAAAAGGGTGTAGGTTGTTGTTAAATTGGTGCAAACGTTCTTACACGTAAGAGTCAGTAAGTAAAATATGAAAAAGGGATTGGTAATGAGGAAAATCCAAGAATACCAAATTAAATGGTGTATAAAAGAAGTAAAGAAAAGTTCAATCTCATGAACAATCAAGTATGGTTAAAGTAGGACTGAATCTTGTTCCATATATGTTACATATCACTGTATGCTCGTAGGTATATGTTACATGATTGTTAATATATTGCATGCTCGTAAGTATATGTTACATGATTGTTAATATATTGCATGCTCGTAAATATATGTTACATGATTATTAATATATTGCATGGTCGTAGACATTTGTTACATAGTTGCATCTTGTTACATATATTTACCTATTCATTATAGAAACCTACTAACAAGTAGTAAAATATTATTGTGTTGCATGTGCACATAATGTCACTTGTATCAATCTGCTACACCAATGTAGTTAGTTCTTACAAACTTAAAATGTGGTGTAACAAACATGTAAATAGGTTTTTACACTAATAAAAGGGTGTAGGTTGTTGTTAAATTGGTGCAAACGTACTTACACATAGGAGTCAGTAAGAAAAATATAAAAAAGGGATTGGTAATGAGGAAATCCAAGAATACCTAATTAAAAGGTGTATAAGATAAGCAAAAGAAAAGTTCAATCTCATCGAACAATCTGGTATGGTTAACCATAAATGAATCTCGTTCCATATATGTTACATATCGCTGCACCCTTGTACGCATATGTTGCATGATTATTAATGTCTATTTTGCATGCACGTAGGCGTTTAATGTTTTTTTTTACAATAAACTTTTAAAAAAAGCTTACAGAAGTAAAAGAAAGTAATATATATATATATATATATATATATGTAACATTTACCTGTTACATATGTAAAATGCTTTGTTACATATGTAACAAAATCTGTAAATAATTTAAAAAAAATATCTCTAGGCGCTTTTTTTTCACCAAAACCATCAAAAATGAATGTAGAATCTATAAAAAAATACATCTAAAAAAATCAACAAATTTTGAATGTTTTTTTTTTGGCCGGTTAACTTGTTTTTGCAAAAAAATCGGTTCTTAAATATATTTTTTTTTAAAATTACTCGGCGTTTTTTTATTTTTTTTCATAAAGGGTGTTTTTTAAGTTAGAGAGTCACCATAAAAAAATCAGAACAAAAATCGAAATTTTTAGCTTAGTTTTCACCATTTTTCCAACTTGGAGAGGTTTTCATTTTATCTTTCTCATATATATATATATATATATATATATATATATATATATATATATATATATATATATAGGGGGAGGATCTTGCGAAAACATCATTTTTGTGAGAACTGCGTAGAAAAATCTTAAAACCTACATAACTTTTTCATACGTTAATATTTTTTTTAAAATTTGCACCAAAAGTCTTAAAATTATGTTGTCTTTAATCCTATAAAAATTTTAAAAAAAAATTTAAAAAAATTAACGCTTTTTTTATTTATTAAACTTTTTTTTGTGTGGTGCACATGTGCATCACAAAAAAAAAAAAAAAAAAAAAAAAACTCATACTTTTAGTATGAGTTAATTATTTTTTTCTTATTCACACCATTTTATAACATTTTATAACTTCTTTTTAGTTATATGATGCACATGTGCAACACACAAATAAAATTATGTTTTTTTTAATATTTTGCTCTAGAATTAAAGATAACGTAATTCTAAGACTTTTAGCGTTTATGAAAAATCATTAACGTATGAAAAAGTTACGTGGGTTTGAATATGTGTTTTTGCTGTTTTCACAAAAAAATGTGTTTTCACAGGATCCTAACGCTATATATATATATATATATATATATATATATATATATATATATATATATATATATATATAGGGAAGGGTTCCGTGTAGACCCCTTAAATTTTGTAGACCCGTAGACCCCTATAAAACTCAATAAAAATAAAACCCAGTGTTGTAAATTTGGTTTTTTTTTATTACGATAAGCTTTTAAGAACCAAAAAATAAATAAATTAATTAAAAAACAAAAAACATTAAAAAACGAACATTTTAAGACAATGAGTTTTAAAATAATAAGTTTTAAACGCAACACTTATTGAGTTTATTGAGTTTTAAACTCATTGATTTTTAAAACTCATTGTCTTAAAATGTTCAATTTTTAATGTTTTTCGTTTTTCTTTTTCTTTAATTGTCTTTTTTTGTTCTTAAAAGCTTATCGCAAATAAAAAAACTAAATTAACAAAACTGAGTTTTATTTTTAGTGAGTTTAATGAGTTTTTTTGGGTTTTATAAGGGGTCTACGGGGTCTACAAAAAATAAGGGGTCTACACGGATCTTTTACCTATATATATATATATATATATATATATATATATATATATATATATATATATATATATATATAGGGAGAGGATCATTTGAGAACCAATTGGTTGAGAGAACTAAAAAGAACTAATCTTAGCCACTAGTTTATATATATGGAAAACCCCCCCATGAATTTGAATGCTCCCCCCTTGAAAATTAGTGGCCCAAATTGGTTCTCAAAAGTTCTCAAAAGAAAAAGTTCTCATTTGAACCTAACCCTATATATATATATATATATATAGCTTTCTTGATTATTAGGGTTTTTGGTTTTATGATTTCTCATGGAACAATCTGTTTTTCGGTTTTATGATCCTCGATTTTTAGGGTTTTCGATTGTGAAAAAACGATGTAACATTGATTCTGATGGAATATTGTTCTTTGAACATTGAATCCATCATCATGAAAATTTGATGAGGTTCGATTACAATCAAACAAGCTTTATTTTTTATAAGTTGGACTTTTTATTAATGAATGTTGAACATTCCCCTGCATATAGTTTGTATTAGTCTATTAGTTTGTTCTATATGATGTTATATAGAAGTCTCTTCTTGGCTATGGAGACTTGTTTATAGTTTGTATTAGTCTATTAGTTTGTTCTATATGATGTTATATAGAAGTCTCTTCTTGGCTATGGAGACTTGTTTTTAACTGGTACATTGATTTATATCAATGGTTAATTTCTTTTAATGGGGTTCGTATTATAACATTTTGTTAACCATATTGAAGAATGTTTCCTTAAAGTGTTAGAGTTTCTTTCTAGAATGACTATTTGCAAGATGAAGTCAAATACAATGGTATGTAAACTCAAAAATCACTCTGTTTGATGTGTGTTTATTTGTAGGTCAGAAAAGCAGCCAACAATTTCCAAAGAGCCAAATCTTCATAAACTTCAACATAAGAATCCGTAGCATGGTGGTCGATAAGGGTCTCGACTCACTCTTTCATTACCTT
>JBCNJP010000159.1:0-19000 GCA_039602395.1 Deinandra increscens subsp. villosa
GCTCCAGTAACTATTGTTGAAAAGAAATGTGAAGCTGTTGAAACTGAAGTCACTGCTGCAAGCACTTCTGCAGCAGTTGATCAATCAAAAATTTTGAAACCAACGTTTGCTGTACCTCCACCCACTTTATATGAACGTAAAGATTCAAAAGTTGGAGGAAAACATGTTGAAAATGTCAAAACAAGCAAAACTCAAATTTTTGGTAAATCAATTTTCAGTCAAGAAACAAGTGAAAAATCCCCTAGGTACACTCATCCTTATGACTCTTCTAGAGTTCCTAAGTGTATAGTTTGTGGTAAATTTGGTCACTTAGCAGCTGATTGTTACTACAATCCTTTGAACAGAGTTCAATCTTTAAAATCTAAAACTATGAAGGGTCAAAATTTGACAAAGAAACTAACAGGAAGAGTCTCACCTGTTAAGAGTCATACAGTTAAACATTTTGAATCTGATTGAAACAAGGTTTATTGGAAATGAAAGGAACGGAAGTTTCTCAGTTTTTAAGCAAAACTTTTCTCTGGTGGAATTTCAAGTGGAACAATTTTCCGCTCGAACTCAGGTTCAACCAAAAAAGAAGAAAAACTTCAGGTCAGTTACTGCTTTGAAACAAAGACCATCCGTGAAATTTAGTGAAATTATGAAGTGTTTGAAAGTCAAGGAAGAAAAAATCCTTTAAGTGGAAAGGTCAATGCTCGTAACGTTTTTCAAACGGAAAGAAATTTTGGTCAAAATGAGTTTTCAACTAGTTCAAGCGGAAGTTCATCTTTTCCACTTCAAGGTGAAAAATTTGTCAAAAATAGCTCCGCATCACAAAAGTATGCTGCTTCACCAGAAAGAACTAGAACTTCAAATCAAAATCAATTTCCAACAGATGTTTTTATGAAAACTGAGTCAAACAAGCAATAAAAATTCAGAGAGTTTAGGGAAAGAAAGTCAAAAATAGGAAGTGAGAGATTTCATCAACAAAGTTCTCATCAAAATTTAGACTTTGAAAATGATGACTTGCTCAGTGAGCAACCTATTCTGAATACTTTAGTACTCAAAGAGTACAAGTATAACGATGCTTTGGGAAGACCCAAGACCACAAAGGCTTGGGTCCCTTACAAAAACTGATTACTTTCTGATGTGTGTAGGTGAAAAATAAAAGTCAAGATCGACTATGGATTGTTGACAGTGGATGCACCAGCCACATGACAGGGAATAAAAATATTTTAGGAAATACAAAAAAATACACAATGGAGGATCTGTTGCATTTGGAAGCAACAAGGGGTGCATCTCAGCACAAGGAGATGTTACAAATGGTTCGGTAAGTATGATAGAGTCAATCTTGTTGGTACTCTAAATTTCAACCTACTTAGTGTCTCAAAAATGTTGATAAGAGATTAAATGTTTTATTTAATGAGAGAGAGGCAATCATACTAAAATATGAAATCAAAATTCCTGAGGAAATGATTCTGCTTATAGCACCCAGGAAAGAAGGTTTGTATGTTTTGAATATGTCAGTTGCTGCACCACCAGTGGCACTACTTGTTTTGTATCCAAAGCCTCAATTGATGAGTCTGATCTCTGACATTGAAGGCTAGGACATGTAAATTACAAGGGATAACAAGGCAGTTTAGTGCTCCTAGAACTCCTCAACAGAATGGAGTTGCTGAAAGGAGAAACAAAAACCTGATTGAAGCTGCCAGGGCAATGATGGCTGATTGCAAACTTCTAGTGATATTTTGGGCAGAAGCAGTGAACATTGTCTGCTATGTCCAAATAGGATTTTAATTGTTAAAGGCAAAAACAAAACACAATATGAGCTTTGGAGAAATAGAAAACCAAACATTTATTTCTTTATATCTTTTGGGTGTCCTGTTACTTTTCTTATAACCAATGAACTATTTCCAAAGTTCGCAGAAAAGGCAGATAATGGATATTTTATTGGGTATTCTGGTGTGTCAAAGGCATACAGGGTATACAACAAGAGAACTAAAGTTGTTGAACAAACTCTGAATGTTTTCTTAAATGAAAAATCCAAGATAAACATTACTTCTCAGACCACCTGGTTATATGATATTGACTCTCTAACCTCTGCTTTCAACATAACTGTTGAGAAGCCTGTGAGTAATTCAGTACAGCAACAGGAAATCAAATCTTCAGGTGATGAACATTGGAGGAGAAATGTCAAGAACTTCCCTATCGACCCTCCGTTCTTTTCTTCAGTCAGCACCAATCCTTTGAAGCCAACTGTTGTACACAACTATACTGAAATCATCTATGTTGAAGCGGATGTTGTTCCTGTTCAAAATCAAGCAGAAGCAGCTCCGTCTCAAGTTCAAACGGAAACTACTTCAACTGGATCTCGAGCCCAAGTTCAATCGGAAAATGGGATTTCAGATTCTTTGGAGAACTCTGACTCTGGATTCACTGAGCCCTCAAATTCCACTGATTTTATATCAAATGAAATCAGATTTGAACTTGAATTATGGGTCAATACCTAGTTCTCAAGAGTTAAACACAACACCCAATCCCATCTCACCTATTGGTGATGTTGACTCTGATGTGACACTCCCTCAACTCAACTTAACCACCAATGGAAGAAGCCATGAGTTCCCAATGTCTGAAGATAGAAGAATCGGCAAGTATCATCCTTTGGAGAATGTTATTGGAGATGTATCAGCTCTTGTTCTAACAAGAAGTAAATATGTTGATGCAAACATATGCTTGCATGCTGCATTTCTATCACAAGAAGTTCCTACCAAAGTAACTGAAGCTTTAAAAGACAACAGTTGGGTATAAGCTATGCAAGAGGATGTTTCAGATCAACAAACCAGAAAAGTATGGGAATTGGTTGATTTTCCAGAAGGGACAGAACCAATTGGCACCAAATGGGTGTTTGGAAATAAAAAGGATGACAGGGGTATAGTAATCAAGAAAAAAGCAAGGTTAGTAGTGCAAGGTTATGCTCAAGAGGAAGGTATTGATTATGATGTAGTTTTTGCTCCTGTAGCCAGACTTGAAGCCATTAGAATCCTTTTAGCTTATGCTGCATTCAACAACTTCCAAGTGTTCCAAATGGATGTTAAAAGTGCCTTTCTCTATGGGTTATTAGATCAAGATGTGTATGTATGTCAACCTCTAGGTTTTGAGGAACCACACTATCCTTACAGAGTGTGTAAGCTTATTAAAGTGTTGTATGGTCTAAAACAAGCTCCTAGAACTTGGTATGAAACTCTTTCCAACTATCTCTTGGAGAATGGGTATAGGAGAGGAGCAATTGACAAAACACTCTTTATCAAGAAAGTTGGTAATGACATATTGATGGTTCAGATTTATGTGGATGACATCATCTTTGGTTCCTCCAATTCTGCTCTTTGTAAAGAATTTGAAGCTCTTATGCAAGCTAAGTTTGAGATGAGCTCAATGGGAGAACTCAGATTCTTTTTTGGGCTGCAAGTGAAGCAAACTGCATCTGGTATTTTCTTGAACCAATCTAAATATATTCAAATATGCTTAAATGTTTTGATATGCAGTCAGCTTCTAGCACCAAGACTCTTATCTCTCCACATCCCACAAGCTTACAAGTGACTCTAGTGGTGAACCTGTGGATGAGCACATGTATAGAGCAGTAATTCGATCTCTGATGTATCTCCCAGCAAGTAGGTCAGACAATATGTTCAGTTTTTGCCTATGTGCTAGATATCAAGCATCACCAAAGGAATCCCACATGCTCGCAGTTAAAAGGATATTCATATTTGAAGGGTCAACCTAAATTAGGTTTGTGGTACCCTAAAAATTCTGATTTCACCTTCAAAGCATTCACTGATAGTGATTATGGAGGCTGCAACCTGGATAAGAAGTCAACTTTAGGCGGATGCCAGTTTCTGGGGGAGAGACTTGTTTCATGGCAGTGCAAGAAACAAACTTGTGTTTCTACTTCTATTGCTGAAGCTGAGTATATCGCTGCTTCAAGCTGCTATGGTTAAGTTCTGTGGATCCAAAATCAAATTCTAGACTATGGAATCACATTCATGGAAACTCCCATCTTTGCTGACAATAACAGTGCCATTTCCATCACCAACAACCCTGTGAAGCACTAAAAAACAAAGCACATCAACATCAGGTATCATTTTATTAGAGATTGTGCTGAAAAGAATTTGATCAAATTGCTTAAAGTTCACACAGATAACCAGTTATCTGATTTATTCACAAAAGCTTTTAATGAGGCAAGATTCTTTTACCTCATTACATCTATTGGTATGATGAACTTTGATTTTTAATATTTTTTCAGAAACATTTAATAAAGAAGACCTTTGTGTCAAAGAGCCCGTATCTTGATACAAAAAGAAAAAAAATAAAATCTTTGTGTTAATTAAAACTCATTTTAGTTCATAGTCAGTAACTTCTGTCAAACTATGAAAATTAGCACAAGTTATTTTCAAAAATTCATGTGTTTTGGTTTTCCGGTTCAACCTGTGAGACAAAAAAATTTGAAAATCTTCGGGTGAACATCAACTGGAAACATGCTTTGTCATCAACGTTGAAAAGTTATTTAAAAACAATTCTTCTAAGCGGAAAAATGTCCGCTTGAAGTTCAAACGAAAGAAATTAGTTTTTCAAATAAAGGAGAAAATGGGTTCCGCTTGAACTTCCGGGTCAAAGGTCAAAGATGCTTTACATTTAATTACCCAGAAGGCACCTTTATCTAAGCGGATATGCATTGAATTACCCATTAACTTTTTAACCATTAAATATCCGAAGTTCAGTAAATTATCTTTAAGATAAAGACACGTTTCAGGGGGTTGTACTGTATAAACCCCAAAGCATAAGTCAAATCAGTCACTGAACGGTTATTTCAGATTCTCTCTCCTTCACATCACCCTCATAAAGGTAAAAATCCCTAAATTACTGTCATTCCTCACATTTCTCATAACTTCCGCACCCGAATTCTCTCAGTTTCTCCATAACTCCTAAGCAAATTCTCTTCGTAAATCCAACAAATTGATGGCTCCAAAAGCAAGCACGAGTGGCAAATGGCCTATCGGAAGTTCTAAGTACACTATAGAACACAATCTGGTGGCATATCTCGAAAACCCAAGCAAGACCGATGAATACTCTGGCATGATCGAATTTTTAAAGAAATCACATCTTGATCACGTGCTTACAGTTGAAGCGGGGATATACGAAGAAATCATGGAAGAGTTTTGGTCAAATGCTAAAGTTGTCGAAGACAGTGATGATGCCGAAAGTATCACTTCCAAGGTGAAGGGTATAGATGTGGAAATCGATGAAGCAAAGGTTCAAAAAGTTCTGAAACTGAGAGATGAAGATGGGTATATTATGATTGATGCCAAGTATTACTTGCCACTATTCAGGGCCATAGGCTACGGCGGATCCACCACCAGTAAGATGATCAAAAAGGGGCAACTGCTACACAAATGGTGTTTTCTTGGTCACATTCTCCTGGTGTGTCTAACTCCTAAGAAAGGAGGTTTTGATGAACTCGCGGCTGAACAGGCATCGGCATTTTATGCTATGGTAAAGGGCGAAAATTTTAATTTCTCTAAACTCATTTTTCATGCCCTAAAATTAAATGCTCAAACTATTTTCATTCTTCATATATCCAAGGTTTCTCACTTGCATTTTAAAATAGGAATACCCACAAATTACTTTGAGTGGTAAATTTTTACAGCAAAAACTTCTCAATGAGAAGACTTTTTCAAACCTGATTGTCAACAAGTTGGCATTTCTCGGAAGGGAAACGGACCACCCCCTGCCAATTCTGAGGCAGTTTTCGGATGGAGCCTCAAATGTTGAGGACCAAACGAAAATTGTTACTGCAACTGAGCATCCTGCTCAAGATGACAGGACTATTAACCCCATAGTTCCTGAACCCACATCTGTCCCAACTTCCTCTAACATTCAAACTTAACAATCCAAAAAGAGTAAGTCATCTACAAAAAAACACCACCACTCCTGTCACTTCATCCTCTGAATCCCCTGTTGTCGTTTTCAAAAGGCACAAAACTGTGGTTGTTAGGTCTCCTCCACCTATGCCCACTGAACCTACCCAAGCTTCAAGCCCCGCTAAAGGCAAAAAGCCCAAGCGGAAGCTAACCAAACTAGGATTATCTCTTTGGGATGAACCTTCATTTGAGGGGGAGTCATTAGACAAGGATGCACAATCCCCATCCAATAGGTTCTCACCCTTAACTTCCTCATCACCTTTAAGTAACAATGCATTAAATCCTTATCCAAATGATGGTGTTATTAACTCACCCACCTCATTACATGAGAACATCCAGATGGATTTGGACACTGTTGCATTGAACCCCCACTCTACGTTGGAGGTGAATCTCATGAGTGAATAAGAGATTCATGTAGAAAGGGTTGTTGCTTCCCAATCTACGGCAATCCTCTCTGAATCAGCTCCTGCGGGTCCTTCATTGGAACCAAAGGAAACTGAGACAGTTATGGAGAATCCCAGGTGCCAAGAAGCCATGGGTACTAGGCTTAATCAATCTCGGATTGATAGCTTAGTTGTGTATAGGGATACTGGTAAAAAGCTAGTTGAGGATAGATATACACTACCTGAATTGACAACTCTGTACAAGTCACTACAACAGCAGGTGGATGATCTAAATGCCAATGTTGCAACTCTGGTTCAAGCTCAAGCAAAGCCTACAGAACCTATCATTACACCACATGTTGAAGTCAGTTCTTCAAACCCAGACATGGCTCATTCAGTTGAAGCTAATCCTGTCAAATTGGGGGAGAAAACTGCTGCTTCACCATCTTTGTCTAAGGTTCAATTCAACCAGGAGATTGAAGAAACAGAGAAGCTTCTGGTTAAAGTCAGGTTAATTGCATTCAAGAAGGCAGGTATTCAACCATTTCTTATAGAAGAGAGCTAGGAAAGCATAAAGAGCAGTCAATTAGTTGGTGTGTCCCCATTCAAAGACCCCACTCTAACCCAACTTGTTCAATATTCAATGCTTATTATTGGTGCCCTCCCTGAGCACATCAATATAGTGATTAGGATGATGAGAGATGTGATCATTGTAAGGGAAAAAGCATTTATTCAATCATCAAAGGATGTGGCCTCCAGCAGCAGGGTTATGGCAGAAAATGTGGTGATAGAAGAAGCAACAGAAGAGCAAAGTGGAACTGCAATGGTTGAAACTGAGAGAATGGATGAAAATATTATGGGTGAAGGTGAGAATACTGAGGTAATAGAATTAGTTGAAAAAGGAACTGAAGTACCAAATCACAGGTGGTGACAGAAGTTCAAGCTAAAATTCAAGTGGAAGCTCAGGCTGAAGGTCAAGCTAAAACTCAGACTCACATTGAGGTAATTGAAATTGATGAAAATTCACCTGATGACGAAAGAACTGGAAGACTGAATGAGAACATCTCCATCTTTGGGACTGACCAATTCATATTCCATTCGAAAGTTCAACCGGAGAATCAGCCAGAAGATGAGACTGAGGATGTTGCTCAGACCCTGGGATCTATGTAAACAATTTAAGCGAATGAGCCAGTTCAAGCGGAAGAGCCAGTTGTAGCTGATAATGCTCTGGTGATTCATCAGGCTGTGCAAACTGAAGAAGTTGTAGCCCTCAGCAAGTTTATAGAGGATGCTAGAATTGCAGCAGAAAATAAGAGGCTAGCTATAGAATATCAAGAGGAGTTGGAAATGCATTCAATCGACTTTGTGGTAGAAGGAGTGTTTGAACAGGCTAAACAGAGATCAGCCAAATGGAGAATGCAAATTTATGATTTGGTTAGGGTGGATGATAATGAAAAGGATAGGTTGATGAGCATAGCTCCAAGAATGCCTACCAAGTTGGTCAAGAATGATGATAATTATGAACTTCTCAAGAAGGTGAAGATAATTCTGGTCTTAAGGAACTGAAAAACAGAAGAAGAGGCATACAACATGAAGGTCAAAGATTCTACAGCTACATTGACTTCCTTTATCAAAAGCTAAAACGGGATGAGTTTGCTATTGATCACACCCTAGTTATGCCTGATCCTTCTACAACCATCTCAGGTATGTCCAAACTGCCATTTATTAAACCTGAACCTGATGTAGAAGATGCAGATGCACCAGTGATGCCACCACCTTTCATAACTGAACTGTTACTTTCCCTTAGACAAACCCAATTATCCTCATTACCAACTGGTCCAACCTCCTATAAATCATTCAAACCAAGAAAGAAAAAATTTATCCATCCCAAATTCAGAACTGATAATTTTACCCCATTAACTCCCTTTGACCCAAAACCAAAGCCTACCTCAGTCCTGGATATGTCGGACATATTTCTAGAAACTCCTGCACCAACAGACAGCAAACCACCCTCAAAAACCCTAGCATTACCTCCTCTCACCATCAGAGAACCAACCACAAATGCACCTCCACCACCACCAAAATTCACCTCTGCTGAGCCTTCTTCTTCTTCAGTCAAAGGAAAAGAAAAGATGCAAACTGAAGAAGATAAGAAGAAGGTGATTGTTCATAGAAGGAAAATTAGTCCGTGTGATGACCCAAGTGGGACTGAGAGTTGTTGAAGATGTGACTACAAGTCAATTTTGAAGATAGCTTCGATGATGGTAAATAATTTGATAGCATCAGCTTAGGGGGAGATTGTAAGGAATATCGTATTTGATATTCCGGTTGAAGTCTAATTTTGTAGCAGTTCCGACTGAACTAGGTTTAAGCGAAAGCCTTAGTTCAATCCGAGAAGACCATTCAACCGGAAGAAGCAATTTTGTCCAGACGCGAATATTCTGCGTGAACTACCTTATCCCACCAGATAAAGAGTTCAACCGGATTTTTTCTGCATAGTCTTTTTAGCAGTCTAATCCCTGCAAAATCTTCATGGTCGCTTCCTTTTGTATCAAAGTCGCTCTCCTAAAGTAGTATGTTGCTGATCACATGCCATCAAGCCCATCAATCGAAGATTATTCTTTTGGTAGTATAGTTTGACTTATGTAATCAACGGTCTAGATGATCGTATGGAAATCAATGGATATCATTGATTTCCCTTAGCACTATATATAGCATAGTCGGTTCTCAACATTTGTATGCATGCTTGTATGCAAAACGCTATGTAATATTGTTGAGTTAATGCAAATAGTGCCGAGTAAATTTTACTTCGTGCGTTACTATCTTATGTAAACAACTATTATTTACAAGTGTTAATTGGTTCAAGTAGAGTGGAGATTAACTTAATTCCGCAAGGCTAATCTTACAAGTAAAATCTTGTAATCTAACTAAGTGTTAAATATCTCGATCCTACAAGTAGAAACAATGACTTTATGGTAAATAATACTTTCTTATGATTTCTAATTGTAGTTTAATGTTGTTTATTCTTTTTGTAGCCGGATTCTTAGGATGATTTGGCTTTTGTAATAATGCAAGAGATAAGCAAACTATGTTACCCAGTCAGTAATGATGATATTATTTGTGCTTCAATAGGTAAACTTATTATTCTATGTTTCACTTTATATCGTTACAAAGTGGCATCAAATAACAAAGTTACCTTAAATATATATAATTTTTTAATGATGTGTAGGAACATTATAACTATTAACCGTTATTGAAAAACTGTTTGTGTCAGTTGCTGTTAAAAAGTATATCTATTGACCGTTACAGAATTACCTATATGTGTTAGTTGCTGTTAAAAAAACTATATATCAATGATTTTTTGGATCACAATTTGATAGGTAAAAACACCTTATGTAGCCAATGTTGACAAAGGGAAGGCAGTGTTTCAGAAGACCATGGCAACCTACAACAAAAAGTGGGATATTGTTATTGTTTTTTACTGTATTGTGAAGTTTGTAGAGAATTTGGACTTTTTTTTATCTAGGATTAAACTTTTATGAAGAGCATATTGTTATTGTTTTTTAAGGCATTAGGATTGATACAATCTCAATTGGGAGCTTCCTATTCTTACAAATAGGTTATTTGTGGGTGTGCTTGTAATTGTTCTTTTGTAACTAGGATGATTACTGATATGGGTACTGATATGCTACTTCTTTTCATAGGTATTGATGACTTATTATAGCGGATCCATCTCGAATACGCTATTTCTTTAGAAGCAAGCATGGAATCATTCGCTTCAAAACATAAGCAGCATAAGAGGTATAATTCATTACACATAATTTTTTCTGTATATTTTTTCTGCTTTTTGTATACATGTCAGCTAACATCAAATTCTTTTTGCCCATAACCTTCTTCGAACTGTTCAGGTAATTCGAGGATGGATTATTCTTGCATGTGCTTCAAAACAAAAATGGTAGAGTTATGCAGGTTACTGTTTTTGCTAAGGTATATACATACTAGGTTTTTTATTTAAAAGATTTTTAACCATGAACTGTTGTAGGTGCTTCAGGTACTATCAACCCAGAAGTTCTGCCTAATCTAATTCTTTCAATTATAGGAGATCTCAATTCTCTGCATGTTAACCTAAAAGTAGAGGGTTTCATGCCGGTTGACAAAGCATTCGAAGCCAACGAAAATCTTACCATTTCAACTACTTCAAAGAAGAATGAAGTCGAATCAGAAACGCCTTGGATAAGACAAAAGATAAAGGAAACATATCATCTCACATGGTACATTATTTTTGCTTTTTAACTACTAAATTTATCAAATCTATTTAAAATTAATCATATTTGTTTTAAACAAAATAATTCCATTATTTAGAAAGATTTAGATTAATATATTTATCTCCATACAATCTGCATCCGTTATACTTTATGTTGCTATAGTCTTCTAAAGGTACTCTTGACCCGTGTGTGTTTGTAAATCTCCTATTTGTCTCCTCTTTGGGGATACCACTTCCTATAAATGGTTTAAAATTACCACCTTTATGTAGGGTAATGCTTTTCGCTTGAACCACAACAATCATTTTCTCACTGTCATTTCCGCTTTTATTCTAATTTGGTTTGGTGGAAAGTAGGAGATGCAATAGAAGCTGAGAGGTGATAAAGGCCAAATGATTACTATTACTTCAGCGGCTATATGGTAAATAAACTTCTTATGCCCTCTTTCTTTTCATTCTTTTTGGTTGTTTTTCATTTTCTCTTTTTTGTTGAGAGACAATATGTTTAGATCTATTGGCAACCTTTTAAAATGCAGAATATATATAACGAGATGTTTACCACCTCGCACATTGCTGCGGGGTTGAATTTCTATACTGAACAAAAGTCAAAAAGTTAAAAGTTTAAAAGTCTCTTGTTGAAAGTATAAAACTATGGAAGTATACTAAAATCGAAAGTAGAAAAGTTAAAGTTTCATGGCAAAAGTAAAAGACAAAAAAATTAAAACAAAAATATAGACTTTAAAAGTTAGAGGGTTAAAAAGTTAAGGAGTACAAAACGTAAAAGTCTAAAATTCTCGTGGTGAAAGTATAAAACTATAAAAATATACTATGTTAAGTGGTATAAAACGTAAAAGTCTAAAAGTCTCGTGGTGAAAGTATAAAACTATAAAAATATACTAAAAACGAAAGTAGAAAAATTTAAAGTTGTGTGGCCAAAGTAGAAGAAAACAAAACTTAAAAAAACTTAAAAGTTAGAGGGTAAAAGTTAAGGGGTATAAAACGTAAAAGTCGAAAAGTTTTGTAGTGAAAGTATAAAACTATAAAAATATACTAAAAACGAAAGTAGAAAAGTTAAAAGTTTCGTGGCCAAAGTAGAAGACAACAAAACTTAAAACAAAAATATAAGCTTTAAAAGTTAAAGGGTACAAAACGTAAGGGTATGAAACATATGTGGCCAAACTATGAAAACCAAAAGTTTAATATTTTGTTAAAAAAACAAATTGTAAAAGTTTAAGGGGTAGAAAGCGTCAAAGCCCCAAAGTATTGTGGTCAAACTATAAGAAATAAAAAATATACTATTCAACTTCTAAATTTGATTGGTATATATATAAATTGGGTTGCCTTTTCTAGAATCATAGTATCTCTCATAAACATGCTAACTGGGTCAAATTCGGGGATTGTAATGTTGGTGTAATGGATCAGACTGATGAGAAAGGTAAAGTGTGTGATAATGATTTTAAGATGGAATATTGTTGTGAAGAATTAGAGAGATTGAAACCGAAAAGCTCTTTAGATGATTTATCTCCTGATGATATGATATACATTCGAGAATTGCAATCAAACCCCTCTTTTATCTGTTTCTGTTTCCAACCACCATTTCTAACTTGGCTTTCGGTGCAGCTTTGGGGTTTCTTCTTAGTTCTAGAAATTACTTGAGTAAATCTTTCTTGAAACTTACTTTTTGATGTGCTTTTTTCTTCCCTTTTGTTATTCAAAGATCATGACAGGCAAGATGCAATAGTATAATGTGTTAAAATTGTTTTAACAAGATTGTTTTAAGCAGCCATTTTTACTTCTTTTGAGATGTGCATTCCCCATAAGGATGTCTTCTGGATTCAACAATCAACTCTTGCTGGAATTTTGAGCCTGGAAATTAGAAATACCATGGTAGGGATAATTTTTTAGATTAAAGATTTTTACATGAAATTATATTTCATTCTCACAAGGATGGTCTTTTATTATAGGCATCTATGGTTGGATATAAGTGTGACATTTTTTATTACTTGTTGATTTCGAATTGTAAGTTCATGCCCTCTTTTTTGCATGTTGTTTGTCGTCGCCATACTTCTATCAAATATGATTTTGTTCGTGTGTTTCTACTCGATTTTAAATTGTATACGCATGTGTTTATTTTTTCTATCCTCGTCCAATCTAATTTGCTTACAGTTCAAATCATCCCAATGTGCATTTCCTGTTAATATATTATTTACTCAAATTTCGTTTTGGTGATTAATTTAAAGCTTTTTGTTTGATTTTTTTTACCCTTTTTAAGTGATCAAGTCATACTTGCGCTTTAAATTTGCCATTATAACAAACAAATCACAGAAAATATTTTTCGTGTTTGTTTTGGGATTTATTTTGTTTTGCTTTGGGACATGTTTATAACTAATAATTTGAGTTCCAGATGGGTTCCATACCTATCACTAATTTGAAGCATCTCTTCATTCAGAGTTGCTACATTGTTGTTCCTTCCGATTGGTGCAGGTCACGAGAGTGCTGACATATATCGTTCTCATCCCTTTAAGTGGTCATATTTTTTTCTTGTGTGTCTTAAAATTCACCGTTCTCATCCCTTTAAGTATCCGATCAAGATCATTTAGGTTGGATTTGATTCTATTTTCTTTGGCAGATTGATCACCAATATAAAGAGCTAAGCAAAAGGGGGATTATTATCTTGAAGTCATCTTCCGTGTATCCAAGAGCTTGGATCATCTTCACTGGTGTGTTTAAGTTTATAATTGGTTGTCCGAGAAAAATTACTATCTAACATGATCATTAATCTTTACAGATTTTTTGCAGGTGCTTTCCCTGAGCATTATGAACCTCCACATGGTGTTTTCTACTTCAAAGTTAATGATTATTCCCCGATGTCCAGGTAACCTGTTAATTATGATTTAATTTAAGTTTTATGAATGTTTATGAGACATGTAACACAATCCCATCTCTTATATTGAAGGATGGCATCAACCTGTTTGACTAAATTTTTTGGACAACAAATTAATGATTTATAGGTTTTTTATATTATTATGAATCTTTCTTGAAGTTTCCTGTGCCAATCTGGTTTTTTTTTTATAAAAAATATGTTATAATGATAATTTATAGGTCTTTGGTTATGTGATTTTTAAAATGGAAGTGATTTATAGGTTTTTTATATTATTTCAAGGGTTTGGCTCAATGGTAAACTCACGATGCTTCTCTATTGTTTCATAGGGTAGCAGGAGGCCATCCGTATGTTTTATCTACCAAACATAATGTTTTCATTGGGATACTAGATAGCCACTGTACAAAACTTTTGTTGTATGGAAACCTAAAGATGTGGTTCTCCTTCGCTCTTTATTTCCGTCTTGCAAGCTCTGTGATCCAATCAAGAGGTTACAATTCTTAAACCCAACTTCAAATGTGGTGGTGATTTGATTGTATTTGGTAACTCTTTACTTAATTTCTTCATTGTTGTGGCAGCCGAGTATGGGTTCCGGCACTCGTGACCTTATTAAGGTGTTCATATGCGCCTTTCATCAGGTTTGCAGCTTTTCGTGAGGTTAGTCGGTTTTTTTTCCGCTGCTCTTAGGTCATATCTCAGTGCTCATAACAAAGTTATGTAGATAACAACAAGGGACCACTCAGAACTGCAATACAAGCAGCTCAAAGTTAATTAGGTTCTCACTATTGCAAATGGATACTCAACATGTAGAGACCTTGGTCATCCTTGTAGGGGCTACTTCTCCTTTGTGAATTTGCTGTTTGTGTTGATGTGTTTTTGTTTTTCCAAATCATGCCATCTAATTGTTTGTGTTTATGTATAAGACAAGTGTAAGTCACAAAACATGGAGTTTATTTCCAGCTCAGAATCCTGCAGGAGTGGTTAGTGGTAACTTTTCTAGAACTCAAAGGAATTGACATCAGATGATGTGTATGATCGAAGCTTTAATGTCTAAGAACATGGTGTTGGGTCTAAAATTCATAAGAGGCTTGTTCTACCCCCATGTGCTTTTATAATTTGATTATACAAATCCTTACATGGATGATGTTACAGTTTTTGTTGGGGTGACATTTGTTTCAAAACTAATGTTAATTGTATGTTGCCTTTGTGAGAACAAAATCTTATTGCCTGCTGTGAGTTGAATGGGGTGAATGATCTAAAGCTTTTCTACAATAAATGTTATTACAAAGGGAAATGTACATAAACACACTGGTAACGGGATAATACAGAACACATAAAGACGTAAAACCATGCCGGTCAACACCGGCAATTGGCATACTGTTCAGAACCGGAAAAGGAAACCACATTCTCCCCACTCCTCTAAACTTTCCTCCGTTGAATCCATTACGTTCTTCGTCTCCGGTATCCCTCCGGAAGTCTCCAGCTCCAACCTTTGGAGCGTCTTTCAGCCCTATGGGTTGGTCTCCGAAGCTTTCGTTGTCAAACCGAAAAACTCCACAGCCGATCGCTTCGGTTTTGTTCGTCTCCAGGGAGTCACCAACTACCTGGCCATGGAAAAGACACTCAACGATCTCATCTTTTGGGGACATAAGAAACTTGGCGTCAAACTCGCTAGGTTTGAGAAGCTCAAGAATCCTATCGTCTTACCTCCGATCCCTCGTGCTCCTCCGTCAGCTGCCTTACCTCCACCACCTCCTCTCCCTGTGTTACCCCCCATGGCTTTTCCGGGTAACTCCTCCGTCTCTGGCCCTCCTTCTTCGTTTCGAGATGCAGTTACCGGCATCAACCCACGTCAAAAAAAGGTGGTAAATATACCCCCGTTGTCGGCTTGGAAGCCGGAAACCTGCAAAGGTTCTGCTCTCTGGGGTACCTGCCATAACCTAAACTCCTTGCTTAATGTCAAGCAAATTCTAGGTGGTGAGGGGGTTAACAATTTCGAACTGTCCTACCTTGGAGGACTCGATGTTTTCTTGTGCTTTACCTCTGCCTCTAATGCTTCTGACTTCCTTGCTAATGGTTCCTCCACGTGGAAGCTAGCTTTCGATTCGCTAGTCCTCTGGGTGGGACAAGTTATCCCGTTCTCTCGTATAGTAAACCTGCAGATCCGGGGAGTGCCTATCCTCGCACGTGATGAGGTGACCTTCAACCGGATCGGAGAGGCATTCGGTAAAATCGCAAATCCGTCGGATTTTAGTTGGCACGATGAAGATGTCTCGGTTGGTCAAGTCTTCGTAATCACTGATCTTTGCCGGAATATCGATGAATAAATCTCGGTTTCTTGGTGTAACACCTCCTTCTCCGCTTGGGTGATTGAACAACATTTTTCACCTTGGGCCAACCCCCCTGACGCCTCGCCTGGGTCGGTGGACGACGGAACTTTCTCTGATTTTGTCACTTCCGAATCTGACATGGAGGAAGGAGAGATTTCTCAGTCGCCGGAAAACCTTTCGCCGGAAAATTTTGAAACTGCCGATCTCTCACAGCCGGAATCCATACAGGTAACGGCTAACCTTGGGGATGGCGATCTGAATATTGACAAAAACAAGGACAGGGGGCAGAGGATTTTCAGAAAATTGGTATGCCTAGCTTATCCTCTGTGGAGAAAGTTGGTGAGGATAGACTTCCTTTTGAGAATGCTTCTGACAATAACCTTTCGGCGACTCCTGTTGATTCCCAAGATCCTTCTCTTTCTTCGCAAATGGGGTCCCATAAAACTGGGCCCGAATTATCCTCCATCATCACTCCCCCATCTGGGCCCCTTCCACCTTTGGAAGCATTTGGGCCTTTCCCCTCTTCCAGTGGGCCTCGCACTGCCCCGGTTTTCCAGCCCATCGCATCTGACCCAAGCTTGTCAAACGGTACCACTCCTGAAGCTGCCGTGAGCCTTCCTCCGATCAATCGTTCATGCAGAAAAGGCAAGAAAGGCAAAGCCAAAGCCGGTCTTGCCCCTTTGAACAAGCAACTCCCATTCGGTGGCTACAAAGCTACCCTTTTTGACAATGCGACAAGGCCTAACCAGCCTTCTTTTGGTCGCAAACACATGACGGTCGGGGCTGCCTTGGACAAGAATCCGAACTCCTTTTCTGATTGTTATTCTCCGGAGCTAGATCCTTTGCTCGCTTCTGAAATCGGGGACATGCTTGGCTTTCACAGCAATTTTTCTTCTCCAAAGCATGCCACTCACTCGGGTATCGATTCAAACCTTGGTTATCAATGAATTTTATGTCCCTTAATATTAGAGGGTTAAGGATCCCCTTCAAACACTCCTGGATTCGTTCGCTCAAAAATGTTCACAATCTTTCGTTCATTGCTCTCCAAGAAACTCAAATCTCGGAATCCTCCACTATTCCCGTTGATCGTCTTTGGGATCTCTCTCCTCTTGGTTCTTTCTCCGCGGATGCTAACGGGCGTTCCGGTGGTCTTTTATGTTTATGGGATACTTCTATTTTTCTCATGCAGGCTGCAACCAACTTCCTTGATTTCATGTTCATCAAGGGTTCCATTAGGGGCTCTTTGGAGGACTGTTTTGTGATTAATCTCTATGGTCCAAAGCTAGCTTCTTCAAAAAGTCTACTTTGGAGTCACATCTTATCTCTGATGTCCTCCTACAGAGGATTGTGGATCATTGTGGGAGATTTTAATGCCGTTCGATACGCTCATGAACGTTTCAATTCGGATTTCAACCGTTCGAAAGCCGAAGGCCTTAATCGGTTCATTCTTGACGGCGACCTAAACGACCTAAACATGGGTGGGAGGCGCTTCACTTTTCTCTCCTCTAATGGAGACTCCATGAGCAAATTAGATCGAATCTTAATTTGCAATAACTATTTCAACAAGTGGCCTTCCTCCTCTATCCATGCCTTGCCGAGACTTTGGTCCGATCATTGTCCGGTTATCCTTAAGTCTATTGGCTCGGATTTTGGTCCTCGACCTTTCAAGTGCTTCAACTCTTGGCTTGATTGTGATGACTTTGATTCGGTGGTTTCAAGTGCGGCTAACTTACCTTCAGGTTCCGGCAAACCTGATAGACGTTTCCTCACCAAATTGAAAAATATAAAAGAAGCTATCAAGTCTTGGAACTCAACTCGTTTGGAGCTCTCTGCCCGCTCTCGTGTTACCCTCCAAACGGACATAGACCGCCTTGAAATCTTGGCCGAAACCCGTCCCCTCTCGGATCTTGAAAAAAACAATCGTCTTCTTTGGAAAAAAGAGATCCACGAGATCGAGTCTAATTCCCTTAAAGATCTTCGGCAAAAGGCTCGTATCAAGTGGGCCATTGAAGGAGACGAAAACTCGCGCTTCTTTCACGGTATCATCAACGCCTCTAACTCTAAAAGAAGAATCCATGGATTATTATTGAGGGGGGTTTGGTGTTCCGATCCTTTTGTAATCAAATCTGTCGCTGCTTCTCATTTCGGTGATCGCTTTCGGGAGCCTAATGTCCATCGTCCCATTTTCCCTCCTGATGGGTTCATGAGGCTTAACAACCTTGAGAGCTCCTCCCTTCTTGTTCCTTTCTCTGTTGAGGAAATTAAAGTCGCCATTTGGGACTGCTCGGGTGACAAAAGCCCGGGCCCTGATGGCTTTAACTTTCGTTTCTTCAAACGTTTTTAGCTCTTCTTCCGTGATGATCTGAAGGCTGTCTTTGATGACTTCTTTTTGCCGGGTGAAATTAGTAGAGGTTGCAACTGCTCGTTCATTGCCCTTATTCCAAAGGTCCACGACCCGCTCAACGTCGATGATTTTCGCCCAATTAGTCTCATTGGTTCTTTATATAAAATCATTGCCAAAGTGTTGGCCAACCGCTTAAGGGGAGTGATTGGCTCGGTCATCAGTGACACTCAATTCGCGTTTATTAAAGATCGCCAAATTCTTGAAGGGCCACTCATCCTCAATGAGATATTTGCTTGGCTCAAGAACGTCAAAGGGGAGGCTTGTTTTTTCAAGATTGACTTTTCAAAAGCCTTTGACTCGGTTAACTAGGATTTCCTTCTTCGTGTCTTGGGCCTCATGGGCTTCCCAACCCGTTGGTGTAGTTGGATCCGTGGTTGCCTTTCCTCTGGTAGGGCTTCGGTTCTTATCAACGGCTCTCCGTCCATGGAGTTTCCTTTCTTGCGGGGGCTTCGCCAAGGGGATCCCTTATCCCCCTTCCTTTTCATTATCGTTATGGAGGCCTTGCACGTCCTTTTGGTGAAAGCAAAGGGGTTGGGCCTCATCAAGGGCATTCAACTTCCTAATAAGGGTCCCAACGTTTCCCACCTTTTCTTCGCCGATGACGCCATTTTCTTGTCCGACTCCTCAACCTCCTCCATCTCCCACCTTGCTAGTGTGATTAATTGGTTCAACCTTTCATCCGGTTTATCTATTAATCTACACAAAAGTAAGCTCTTTGGTGTTGGCATTGATGGGACTCGCCTTAACTTTTTGGCTAACTCCATTCATTGCCATTCGGGGACCCTTCCTT
>JBCNJP010000160.1:0-15221 GCA_039602395.1 Deinandra increscens subsp. villosa
ACAAAACATTCTGGACTCACTCTCACGTCTCTGATTAGGGTTTATACGCTCTCTCCCTCGCTGCAACCATCACCTTCAACATAATCGGAAGCAAGAAATCAGATTCTTCAATTTCTTAGTTTTCATGTCAAGTTTGATTCACTGACGGATGGATCTGGCGTGTTTTTCTTAATGCAAACGTGCAAAGTTCAAGCCAGCAAGATATGACTCTTCTTCGATCAAAGTGGAGATGAAAAGTCCGCCTAAAAATGATAAGGTTTCTAATTCAACTTTTTTATTTCTTAAATTATCAATCCATTATCCTATTGTTGTTACAAAGTAATTGGATAGAGATTAGGGAGAGCTGATAGCGACGATATGTTATACAGAATCCCTAAAATGCTTACCAAGAACCCTAGATACAAACAATTCAACGTATTTTATTCAAGGGAAATCTTAGAGACACCCCCTTTTTTTTTAAATACACCTGAGCATTCACAGCCCACCCCCCATATTATTGTGAGGTAAAACCCTAAAATTTGGGGTTTAGTTGTAAAGTGGTTGTGAGTAGAGGATAGGGAAAAATTACTGTTCATCCCTATATTTGATGAAAAAACTGGTGATTTGTTAAAATTTGAGGTTTTGTGTGATTGAAAGAGAGAGAAAAGGTAATGATGAAGGTATAAAAAAGTATTATTTAATTGTGGTTGTGAGTGGAAGAGAGAGAAAAAGTAATGATAAAAGTATAAATTATAGGGATGGGGATGGGGGATGGACTGTGAATGCTCATGTCACCTATATGGGGGGTGTCCCTAAGGAAACCTCACCTTAAACCCAATCGCTCACGCATAAAAGGGGTGCCCACAAAAACTCCTGCGCTATGGGTCACGCGGAGACCAATGGGTGACCTAAAGGTTTGCCTGACAGTGTCAGCCCGCCAACAAACGTAGGAACCTAGGTGACAGACAGGAATCTAGGGTTACAACGCAGGAATCTAGGGTTTGCTGTTTGGATGGTAAGATGTGAGCCCTTTAGGTGACTCCCAGACCTTGGGGTCACCTATAATTTCTCTTAATAGGTGACCTCTCAGCTGAAGATGTGAGCTGGAGAACTATACCTCACCTCCAGGCCATTAGGTCACCCTGAAGATTTTTTCATATTTTATTTATATTATTATTTATATGTAATAATAATAATAATAACAATAATAATAATAATATTTAGTATTATTATAATAAAAATAATTAGTATTATTATAATAATATTTATTATTAATAATATAACAATAATAATAATTGTATATGTGTACTTGCGGTATGCATAATAACAATAATAATAATAATATTTAGTATTATTATAATAAAAATAATTAGTATTATTATAATAATATTTATTATTAATAATATAACAATAATAATAATTGTATATGTGTACTTGCGGTATGCATGTTTATATATGTGTACAAATGTAATGTATACATATATGAACGCATATTAAGCTTATTTATATTGATATTGTATGTACATATGTGTGCGCATGTAAGTGTGTTGATATGTGTATGTACATATGCATGTAGTACATACAACATACCAACGGAGTTTTTTATACGAGGTTGTATCCACGTGACCATACGTATGTATATATAAACTTATATTAAGTCAAAATCTATCATGTATGTATGAATACATGTGTGTGGTTTGATAACGTATTAGTATGTGTGTGTGTGTATGCACGTAACGGTGTCAAAATATGTAGGAGATGCGATAGTATAGGTCACACGGAGACCATAGAGGCAGCTTGGATGGTAAGATGTGAGCCCTTTAGGTGACTCCTAGACCTTGGGGTCACCTATAATTTCTCTTAATAGGTGACCTCTCAGCTGAAGATGTGAGCTGGAGAACTATACCTCACCTCCAGGCCTTTAGGTCACCCTGAAGATTTTTTCATATTTTATTTATATTATTATTTATATGTAATAATAATAATAACAATAATAATAATAATATTTAGTATTATTATAATAAAAATAATTAGTATTATTATAATAATATTTATTATTAATAATATAACAATAATAATAATTGTATATGTGTACTTGCGGTATGCATGTTTATATATGTGTACAAATGTAATGTATACATATATGAACGCATATTAAGCTTATTTATATTGATATTGTATGTACATATGTGTGCGCATGTAAGTGTGTTGATATGTGTATGTACATATGCATGTAGTACATACAACATACCAACGGAGTTTTTTATACGAGGTTGTATCCACGTGACCATACGTATGTATATATAAACTTATATTAAGTCAAAATCTATCATGTATGTATGAATATATGTGTGTGGTTTGATAACGTATTAGTATGTGTGTGTGTGTATGCACGTAACGGTGTCAAAATATGTAGGAGATGCGATAGTATAGGTCACACGGAGACCATAGAGGCAGCTTGGATGGTAAGATGTGAGCCCTTTAGGTGACTCCTAGACCTTGGGGTCACCTATAATTTCTCTTAATAGGTGACCTCTCAGCTGAAGATATGAGCTGGAGAACTATACCTCACCTCCAGGCCTTTAGGTCACCCTGAAGATTTTTTCATATTTTATTTATATTATTATTTATATGTAATAATAATAATAACAATAATAATAATAATTTTTAGTATTATTATAATAAAAATAATTAGTATTATTATAATAATATTTATTATTAATAATATAACAATAATAATAATTGTATATGTGTACTTGCGGTATGCATGTTTATATATGTGTACAAATGTAATGTATACATATATGAACGCATATTAAGCTTATTTATATTGATATTGTATGTACATATGTGTGCGCATGTAAGTGTGTTGATATGTGTATGTACATATGCATGTAGTACATACAACATACCAACGGAGTTTTTTATACGAGGTTGTATCCACGTGACCATACGTATGTATATATAAACTTATATTAAGTCAAAATCTATCATGTATGTATGAATATATGTGTGTGGTTTGATAACGTATTAGTATGTGTGTGTGTATGCACGTAACGGTGTCAAAATATGTAGGAGATGCGATAGTATAGGTCACACGGAGACCTTAGAGGCAGCTTGGATGGTAATATGTGAGCCCTTTAGGTGACTCCCAGACCTTGGGGTCACCTATAATTTCTCTTAATAGGTGACCTCTCAGCTGAAGATGTGAGCTGGAGAACTATACCTCACCTCCAGGCCTTTAGGTCACCCTAAAGATTTTTTCATATTTTATTTATATTATTATTTATATGTAATAATAATAATAACAATAATAATAATAATTTTTAGTATTATTATAATAAAAATAATTAGTATTATTATAATAATATTTTTTATTAATAATATAACAATAATAATAATTGTATATGTGTACTTGCGGTATGCATGTTTATATATGTGTACAAATGTAATGTATACATATATGAACGCATATTAAGCTTATTTATATTGATATTGTATGTACATATGTGTGCGCATGTAAGTGTGTTGATATGTGTATGTACATATGCATGTAGTACATACAACATACCAACGGAGTTTTTTATACGAGGTTGTATCCACGTGACCATACGTATGTATATATAAACTTATATTAAGTCAAAATCTATCATGTATGTATGAATATATGTGTGTGGTTTGATAACGTATTAGTATGTGTGTGTGTATGCACGTAACGGTGTCAAAATATGTAGGAGATGCGATAGTATAGGTCACACGGAGACCTTAGAGGCAGCTTGGATGGTAATATGTGAGCCCTTTAGGTGACTCCCAGACCTTGGGGTCACCTATTATTTCTCTTAATAGGTGACCTCTCAGCTGAAGATGTGAGCTGGAGAACTATACCTCACCTCCAGGCCTTTAGGTCACCCTGAAGATTTTTTCATATTTTATTTATATTATTATTTATATGTAATAATAATAATAACAATAATAATAATAATAATATTTAGTATTATTATAATAAAAATAATTAGTATTATTATAATAATATTTATTATTAATAATATAACAATAATAATAATTGTATATGTGTACTTGCGGTATGCATGTTTATATATGTGTACAAATGTAATGTATACATATATGAACGCATATATGTGTACAAATGTAATGTAAACATATATGAACGCTATCTGTATAGTTATCAAAATAGGTTATAGCCTAATGGTATACCTTGTGTTTATTTTTTTTTACAACTTTTGTTTGTTTTTTTTTCTTTGTGTGAAGAAGATGAACAGCAACTTCTTTATTTAAAGCTGGCATTTGGCTCCTGTAGGTCACTCGGAGATCACGGTGTGACCTATAGGTACCCCGTGAACGACCACTGTGCCACCTATCAATCACATCCTCGTACTTCTCCGTGTTTTCCGCGTACTTGGGCGGGTTTTTCAGAGTTTTCTTAACCACACCTGCCCTAGGGGTGACTCTTAGGGCATTATGTAAGCTTTTTATCCCTGGAGGTGACTCTTAGGTCACAGAGTCACCTACATAAGGGGTGCCAACCAAATTTTAAGGGGGTGTCTCTAACATACCCCTTATTCAAAGCATATTTAACTTGAACAATTAAATTAATTTCATAAAAAATAAAATTGCTCACTGAAGAATCTGGAGTTTGTATTATCTCATTACTAATCATATTCCAAATCCTTCAATTGCATTTGATAGATTGTGGTTTAGTTTTTTTAGACATGTGATATAAGAAAAAAAAATCTTAATTTGTTGATCAAACAGTTGAGTCAGTGACAAAATTAATTTTAGTCATTGGATGTGAATAAACCACTGATTGGGGCTTTGTGCAGCAGGAATCATCAAGCATATGTATTACTGAAGTTGTCTCCTTTTTTTTTGCAGGAAAAAGATTGATCATGGTTCTTTGGACAAAATGATATCCGTTTGTGTAGGAAGAAATGAAGTTTTCTATCCCTATCTCAAGTTTCAGTTAATTTTAGTTGGATTAATGTTTCTATTGCTTAATCAGATTTAGAAGTTCATTAGTTGGTTTACATTCAAGATTCAACCGGGGGGGGGGGGGGTTTGAAGATGTAAACAAAGCCAAGTTATACGCGAACTCCTCAAATGACACATATGCTTCAAAGAAACTAAAAGAATGTGAAAAAGCTTTATGAAGCTAAAGTTTGAAGAAGCAATATACTTCTAAACAACGCTCAAGAGCCGAGTCTATCCACTATCAAACCATAGGTATCAAATTTTTTTATTGTTTAGATCTTAAATAATTTACAGTTTTTTCTATTTTCACCAAGAGCTTCATCTACACTTATAATCACACATGCAGTGTTAGTGTTTTAAATAATAGCTATATAATTTTTGCTTTAGTCTATGAAACTCTCTTTTGGATTCTGTTGAATCTCTTAGACTATATGTAGTATGTTGATCTATTTAGAATAGTGTCACAAACACAGAACATTCAAGTTTCATTTATCCTTTCGGTTAATTTTTTGGAAGGAGTTACTTTGGAGTATGAACTCATAATTTGGAATATTAATTTAATTTGATAAATTAATAAGTCAAAAATTCTTTAACTTTAGTTCAAATTTCTAAATGTATGTGATCGGTGGTTTATGAATTTGAAGGTGTTTCTTTTTTGTTCAGATTTCTAAGGCTAATTAATCAAAATTGGTTATGGTAGAGTTTTTTGAATTGGGGTTGGTTGGAGATGATGTTTGTTTAGCTTTCCTTTTTATTTATAGCTGAATTGTGCTGGTTGAAGATGATGGTGTTCGTTCCACTTTCTTTCTTTTCTTTGGCTTTGTTATTTATTTTTATCCACTCAAATAATTGATAACCTTGCTGCTCTCATATAGGAGAGTAGCTTAGTAACTGACATATTTGTTTTGTTTTGTTATATCGATCTTCCATCTTATCGTAACTTCTTGGATAGAGTTTAGTCAATTTTCTGATCCGACTGCAAATATGCTTACGTAAATGAGGCACATCTTACAAACTATATAAGTTTGTTATTCTTAGAACAGAGGGTCACCAAAGATCCTACCAATAACGCATAAATATTCATAGATACAATTCTCACTCACAAACACAATAACTCAAAGAATACTAAACCATTTTTTTTCTTATTGTAGGTCTAGAAAATCAACCAACCACGGTATCGATATCACAAACGAGTGCGGAATCCTCGTTAGTGACTGATTCGAGAAGAAAGTAGATGGAATAGACTTGATAAACAATAAAGATCAAATCTTGAATGAAGAACAATACTTTCTTGAGCTTTAAGAAACTGATCGTAAACACTTAGTAGAGAGGAAAATCGGAATCTCAAAAGCTGTTAGAATCATAAACTATGTGAGCTTATATACTACTCACTTACAAACCCTAGTCCAATCATAAACTCAAAACCGGCCCACATGGCCTCAATCGTAATCTATTCTAAGCCCAAGCCCAATAATAAACAAGCCCATAACTAATGTTCATGCCTTTTAAATATAGCCCAACAATCTTCCCCTAGGCATGAACCATTAGCAAGTCTAAGGAAGATGCAAATCAAATCTGAATGTATGCGCCTCTTTCCTCGACCACCACTCTTTCTCCACGATCAGACCTGCTGTGCCATGAAACAATCCCACCCGTATAGCATTCTGCATGTCATGCTCGTCACCAAGAATTGGACGGGATGCCAGAAGCTTGATGTCATTCTCTCCGAACCTCAGCAGATCTACGGGATCATACATTCGGAACTCTCTCATTCTCTTGCAAACAACCACCACTTCATACGTTGTGGGATCAAAGAACCAGCTGTCAAAATTCTTCACAAGCGTATGGTCTTCAATTTCATCGAGCATGTTGATGACTCAGGTTCGTTTGGTGGGAGGGCACCTCATTTCACCGACTGGTTCATTGGAGACAGGATCAGTTCCGGTTTCGACCCACCTTGCAGCCTTCAGATCAAAGTTTTCAAAGTTCCGCTCCATCTGTGCTACTAAGTTGTCGCGAACCAGATTTCCATGATTAGCGTTCCACCTATTAATGAACGGTGCCCTCAGCAAGTTCCTCAATTCTGTCTCGGTCCAGGAGTGGAATTGACCCCTTGATCTGTAGTATTCGACTGGACTATATCCATCTCTCACTACAGCGAATAACTCCTTTTCTGCATCATAATGCCAACACAGAATTGGTTGTCGGCTTCCTTTCTTGTCTAGCTCACTTTCACCCACATCTATGCTATATTTCACAGGAGTAGGTCCTCTGAAAAACTCCTTGAACCAATTCACTTGTCCTTCGAGAGCCATAGAAATGTATCTTCCACCACGAACATATATTCAGACATTTCAATCGTGTTGTCTCCTTCATCTTCTTGTGAAGCACTTGTACCCTGAACTCCTTGAGATGAGCTTTGCCCTTGATCACCAGAAGATTTTGCCTCTACAACTCCTTTCAATTCATTATGCTTCTTCTTTAGATCCATTAAAGCTTCATACAGGAACTTGAACCTTAGCTTGTTGGCAGCTTCATTCTCTTTCAGGGTCTTGTTTTCATCCTTTAGTGCCTTTATTTCATTTTCACGTGCTCTGTTTTGAGATAGAAGAAAATTTACTTGAGGGTCAGCACTCAACCTCATTTCTATTGGGAGATCAGTAGCTTGAAATGGGCGGAAACTTGGAATAGCTGTTGGCGGCTGACTTGTTCCAGTAGAGACACTCACTCTGATAGGGCTGTGTGCAACAAAGGTGTTATCAACCTCCAGAAATTGCCTTTCTTCATGAACAGGGCTACGTTCATTCAGAATAGGGCTTTCAGTCTGAACCTGGGCAGGTTGATCTTCAACATTCTGATCTGTTGTTTCTTCTTGAACTGCTTGACTTTGAGAGTTGGACCCAGCTGAATGGACCATCAACAGACTTGAACTAGTCTTTGTGAACTTGAACCGGATACTCCTTTGATCTGTCCTCTTCCTAGGAGATGGTTCACGAAAGGGGACAAGCTCTTCAAGCATCTCATTCACATTGAACTGAGTATCCAACTCTTGAGGGATGGAGTCACCACTAGAAGACGAGTTCAGGACATCCCTTGATCTTTTAAGATTTATAGGTTCTAAGTCACCATAGATATCATCATCCACATTCCCTCGATCAGCGAAGATGTCGTCCATCACGTTTTCTTCATCAGAGGGTATACCTTCTGTTTGATCCAGAACATATACTGCAACTGGTGCTGTCACATCGTGATCTTCAGCAACAGTCACATTCACAGTCGGCACATCTGGTTGAGGTTCAGCCTCTGGATCTGATTCTATCACCTGCTCTCTAGCAACTTCAGGAAAGGCAACTCTTTTGGCCCATTCAATCCTTCCCTGAAAGCTGTTCTTTCCTTTTCGATCTTGTGTCTGCAGGCCAAACACCCCACTATCCATGAATTTGATGTCCAATTTCTCTATTCTTTCATCGATCGTCGGGTACTTCTTCATCACCACCATTTGTACGAACCTTGGAGTCATAAGAAACTGCTCTCTCGCACTTAAGACTGCATTCCCAACCCAATCTATCAGCATCATTTTAGAGAAGTTAAAGTCCCAGTCTAAGGCAAGTGCAACAAACGCAGTCCCATGAAGCTTGTTCAGCTGATCAAAGCTTGTCCTCTTCCCCAAGAAGGACTTCTGCAAGTAATGAGCCAAGCACCTCCAGTAGTGCGGCAACAACTTTTTGAAGATAGGAGGGAACTTTCCTTCATATCCCATCAACTGAGCACCTTCTAACACACGAGCTTGTGGGTACTCTATTGGATGTTCAGCTCTGTCATTAATGTTCAATCCCTGGCGGATGTCTTCTTCGAGTATCACAATCTGACGATTCTGAACTGTTGCTGTGATCCTTGTCTTTTCAGCATTTGCCCTGGCTGTTCCCCAGAATTCTCTTACAAGTTGCTCATCGATAAGCACACTTGTCCTCAAAGCATGGTTAATCTTGCAAACATTCAGCCCAGCCACCAAAGAGTAGAAAAGCTGCATGTGCCTCTCTGGTGGGTCATCAAGATATGCAGGTATACAGTGATCCCTTTCAAAATGAATTTCTTCATCAAGCATGTTTTCTACCATCTGAAACAACGAGACAAGTGTATCAGGCTTAAATTCAAAGCTTAATTATGTTTGCCAACAGTATCTTGAAGTTCAATTTTATCACATTGTTCAGAAAATCTCAATTTAAACTTTCAAGAAAAGAATTTGATTTCGAATCACACATTAACAAACACATTTAATTTTAACTTAAAAAAACGATTAAGTTTAATGAGATTTCTAAAAACATTAAGTGTTTATGATGAAACTTATGGGTTTACGATCCAGTATTTGGGTTTGCGATCCATTAATTGGGTTTACGATCCATTAAATGGGTTTACGATCCGGTTCAAATGAAATCAGTTTAGCCCAGTCGTAAACACGGTGAGTCCGATCGTAAACGCGGATCGCAAACACCGATCGGAAACTCCGATCGTAAACACCAAAGGTCGTCTTCTTCATTGCGACAGTCGTAAACACAGAAACCACCATTATTGAACCTGCACAAACTTCGTAAACACATTAAAACATCTCAAATATGTAAACAAAACACCTAACACTACCTTTTATGAGTTGTAAACACAAAATCGACTTCTAATCACGAGTATTTCATACAGAATCACAAGAAAACCTAGAGTGGTCTTAAACTCACAAAAATCGTGATACACCGACAAAAACACTCGATCGGAAAGGGGTTTAGATGGTTTTGCGGACGGAAATTGATTAGGAGGGTGTTGGAGTGCTCAGGTCACACAATGGACGGCCAGAGGTGAGTTGGATCGCTTTTCCGGCGAGGGTAGCGGTGGTTTAGGGTTTGGTGCGGCGGAATCGTAAACCGAGAGTGAGAGATGCGATGGATCGGAAATGGGTAATGGTGAGGGTTTTGCTAAATAAGAAATTACACTTTGGCCCCTCAAGTTTCGAAAACATTTTAAAAGCTCCCAAACCTCTATCAAATGTGAATTCTCATGAAAACGTGTTAACTTTGAAGACTTTGAGAATTACAAAGCTTCCCCTCAGACTCATACCCCGAGTATCTGATCATGATCATAAAATAAAAATTAAAAAATAAATTTTAAACATTTTAAGGACTTGAACAAAAATAAAGTAAACCATAAACCAGTTAAAACCTAATTACAGAAATTAAAAAATTACTTGCCTCAAAGCTGATGTAAATTCATGGATCAAACCAGACAAATCTTTAACTGAGGAACCTTTTTCAGTTTCCGTTACTCGACGCTCAAGACAATTGCCCAAAATTTTTGAAACCATATAAACTCACATCCAGTTAAAAGTTTTAAGTGCTTAAATTTTGGTACATAATTACCGTCATGTTTAACCGTCCCCACACCCAATTGTTCATAGCAAAACCTACCCAACCTCAGAGTTTATTGAGGATTCACAAACCCCCAACTTGAGGAACCATGCAACACCGTCATGACAAACCCTAATTTTCTTAATTATCAGTGGGTGATCAGGTCGGCCGCATAAGCACGCAGAGAAGACCAAACAAGATAATTTATTTATTTTTATCATCAATATGTTTTTGATTTTCGATTTTTCTTTTCATTTTTCTTTTTCTTTTCATTTTTCTGTGGTGTTGTCATAACAGCAGAAACATGGCGTGTGAGAGAGTGAATACTAGGTGAATACCACTCTCAACCCGTTTTTGCTGGGACTCAGTCTTTTAAACTATGTAAATCAGGATGGAAAACTAAACATATATAGGAGTTAAGTTTACTGCACTTACATGGATGATCATTGCTTTTGATTTAGCTTACCGAACATCATCTTTGAGACGTCTTTCACTTCTGCCTTACACGTGTTAGTCTCCGATCGTCATGGAAATTTATATCACTTCCTTCTTGTTCTTGTATAACCAACGTGTGGGTATAACTTTCTTGTTTTCTGGCCTTTCCACTAGACGCCACACTCCCAGCTTCGAAAACTGATTCAATTCATTGTGCATGGCCTCAATCCAACTTGGATCTCTGAGAGCAACCATCACATTAGGAGGCTCAATCTGAGAGATGAAGCACGAATACATTCAGAAATTAATGTCTCCTGTGCGGCTTCTAGTGGTAACCCCTGCTGAAACTGGCCCAAGTATGTTGCTAATTGGATGGTCTTTGTTGATCCTTGATACTTGAACATCTGGCACAGAAACAGAAACAGGCAGGTTAGAATTAACAATATTATCATTCATACCTTGGTTTTGCAAGATTTCTGAATCATCATCTTTACTTCCCGAAGATCCCGGAGAGTCTGCATTGACATTTGTGGGAACTGCATCTGGTGCTTTCTCACCAACTTTTTCAACATGAGGTCTTGATTCAGATGATTGTGCAATAATGTCTTCTTCTTCACCCAAATGATGGAAGACATTTGAAAATTTTAACCCTTCAAACAGAGACCCATAATCAAAAATCCAATCTGGTCCACTCCCTGCATCTGTAGGATTGTTCTCAAGCCAGTCTACGTTAAATGCCTCAATGATCAAACTGGTGGTTTTGTTGTAGACACGATAAGCACTATTTGCCGAATACCCCACAAAATAGCACTCATCAGCCTTAGCTTCGAATTTCCCCACATCGGACTGAATTAGAACCGTGTACGGACACCCGAATGTCTTAAAATATCCCGCCGTTGGCTTCTCTTTATAGACAATCTCATATGGATTCTTCTCATGACGCTTGTTTAAAAGAACACGATTCTGCACGTAACAAGCCGTATTGACCGCTTCATCCCAGATGAAGATTGGCAATTTAGCTTCACACATCATTGTCCTTGCTGCTTCAATGAGTGTCCTGTTTCTTCTCTCAGCGACTCCATTCTGTTGTGGAGTGTAGGGTGCACTGAACTGTCTCTCAATCCCCTTCTCTCCACAGAACATATTTAACTCAGCATTCTTAAATTATGTTCCGTTGTCGGTGCTGATAGCCTTGACCTTCTCGTTCAGCTGATTCTCTATAAGCGTGACAAACTGCTTCACTAAGATCGGAGTTTCATACTTGTTTGACAAGAAGAAGACCCAAGTGAATCGTGAGTAGTCATCCACAATCACGAGACAGTAAGAGAATTTGCTGATGCTTTGTACTTGCATAGGCCCAAATAAATCCATGTGAAGAAGTTGTAACACGGATGACATTGAATTTACTATCTTTGGACGGTGCGGCAACTTGTGCTGCTTCCCCTTCGCACAAGCCACACATTTTTCTACAGTAGAGAAATCTTTGATGGGCAGCTTTCTGACATGTTCTCCCTTTGCAAGCTTGGTCAAATTCTTCATGTTAGCATGCCCCAGACGCCTATGCCATAAAAGAGCTAAGTTCTCATTTTGTTTGGATATGAGACAGGCTTCTTCTGAAGTTGGGGGCTGACCCATATTGAGCTGATAAGAATTTCCTCTTCTTGGAGTACGCATCAAGATGCACTCCTCTGGAATTTGGACACCAGGCTTGAGTATGATGCATTCCTTGTGATTGAACATGACTGAAAATTCTCTATAACAAATCTGAGAGACACTCAGCAGACTGTGTGACAGCTCCTCTACATAATGTACGTCAGAAAATGATAAGTTACCACTTCTCACCACACCTTTCTTGCATATTTTTCCACCCACACCACCTGCAAATGATACACCTCCCCCATTGAAGTCTTCCACATCTTCCAAAAGGGATAAGTCTCCGGTCATATGTCGGGACCAACCGCTATCAACGTACCAGAGATTGTTGATAGATCTTTTTGGCTGTCCCTACACAAATCAGAGATCAGTGAGATTTAGGTACCCAGGCCAAAACAGATCTGGGCACACCTTTGGAATCAATGTAATTAACTAATTGGAGGGTCATTTCTGGCTTTGATTCAGGTACATTCACATTTTGAATGTTGACTTTTGGTTTCCAGGTGGTGTCTTTCTGTGATTTAAACACATTTGATGAGTTCTTCACAGACACAAGTTTCTTTTGCGGAGATGTGGCCTTTTTACCAGAGGGCTTTTTAACAGGTGTCCACTCAAGTTTCAGTTTTGTGTAAACCAGCTGTTTTGTTTGAGTGACATCTTTTTGTTTTAAAAACTGTTGCTCAACTTTTGCTTTTCCATTAGGTTTATTAACTCTTTTGACTTTAGCCATTTGTTTCTCAACAAATTCTGGTTTTATCTTATCATTTCTTTTATAAACTCCTTTAGATACATAACTTGGTTTTGGAGTTTTGGCCACATTCCACTTATCAACAACAGGCTTTGTTACCGGTGCCTTTGTGTTTGAGACCTTAGACTGTTGAGTCTTCACTGGTTCAGAACACTGCTTCCCCTGAAACAATGCTTGTTGCTTTTGCTTTTGCTTTTGCTTTTGCTTTTCTCCTGTCATCATTTTCTCCAACATACTAGTCCGTGGGTTTTGCGGATAGTATGGTTGAAATGGTCTATTCACACAATTAGAAGCAAAGTGTCATGGTTTTCCACATTGAAAGCAGTTCATAAGCCTAGGCCCATTGACATGACTACAGAGGTATGAATGTCTTGGGTAAGACGACTTCCACTCTGGCTTATCATCCCACTTGTGTATAACATGTTTTGTGGCTTTTTCTGGTTGTGTGATTAAACAAAATTGTTCTGATTTAGTCTTGTTTGTTCTATTGAAAGTCGACACAACCTGGGGATAAGCTATAAAGTCTTTGGGCTTAGTCTCACGACCTACTTTAGTGTTAGGCACGCGAATTTTAAAACCATCAACTTTTTCATTGGAATTAGAAACATGTTTTGACAACAAAGATGCAACTACTTGTTTTGACTTGGACGTATTAAGTTCTGACACAAATGCCAGAACATCATCCTTGGGTAAATCAGACATTAAACTATTAGACACATGACATTCTGTAGAAGCATATTCCTATGCTAGCGTGTGTCTCGTGTATTGTATCTAATCTAGAGCATCTGTGTGAGTAATATAGTCTCTGGTCGTACCATATGCACCGCCGGACCAGATGGTCCGGGCGGACCAGATGGTCCGCAGGTGGTACGCTGGCCTGTTACTAAGTGACTATAAATAGCTTGTTAGAGAGAGTTTTTAGTAGTTCTTTCAGTTCTCTATCTCTTAACTGTGTGTAACAAAAGGTGTAATCTCTCTCTAGCTTGTAACCTCTAAGTGATTCAATAAAGCAAAGCTTTATTTACCTTCTTGTTGCTATCCAATTACTGAATCATGTAGTACTAAGATCATCTCGTGGTTCTACAAGTGGTATCAGAGCATTCCAGGTTGTTTTACTGCTGTGATTTGGTAAGTTTTCTAATTCTAGAGAGAGAAAGTTTGGGTTTTCATCATTTTTCATCAAATTCTTCCAATTCTGAGTGTTTCTGTGATGAAAAATGATTTCTGAGTGTTTCTGTAGTGTTTTCGCACCTATTTGAACCAGATTTCCGATCGAAAACGTCGAATTCGTGAAAATCAGTCGAATTTAGTTCGAACTGCGTCTGGTCCGCTCGAAGATCGTTTGGTCCGTAACTGGTCCGCCCCGGCAATCTTCATCAGTCTGATCCGCGGCAGTTACAGCGTACCAGTGCGATCCGCTGAAAAATCTGGATCGCCGTACCAAAATCTGATCCGTCGAAGATATCTGGTCCGCTGGAACATATTTGGTCCGTTGAGAGTATTTTGATCCGGTGAACAAATTTTGATCCGCTAGTTTGATCTGGTACGGAGGTTGGTCCGCTGGAATTGTTGATCCGCTGGCAGAAAACATATCTTCACTAAAACTGACGTAACTTGCAAACCGTTTGGAGTTACGGAACCCAATACCAGCCAAAACGTTCGTCTCTTCGAGATCTAAGTTAAATGCCTCAATGATCATACTGGTGGTTTTGTTGTAGACACGATAAGCACTATTTGCCGAATACCCCACAAAATAGCACTCATCAGCCTTAGCTTCGAATTTCCCCACATCGGACTGAATTAGAACCGTGTACGGACACCCGAATGTCTTAAAATATCCCACCGTTGGCTTCTCTTTATAGACAATCTCATATGGAGTCTTCTCAAGACGCTTGTTTAAAAGAACACGATTCTGCACGTAACAAGCCGTCTTGACCGCTTCATCCCAGAAGAAGATTGGCAATTTAGCTTCACACATCATTGTCCTTGCTGCTTCAATGAGTGTCATGTTTCTTCTCTCAGCGACT
>JBCNJP010000160.1:15721-57822 GCA_039602395.1 Deinandra increscens subsp. villosa
CTACCCTAACTGGTAGCTCCAGTTCTGACTCCGGATTGTCTGGGGGTACACGTCAGTTATTCTGCTCTGTTTAGCATCTCTGGGCAAGAGATGCCGGGTGGGTAAACCGTTAGTATTTGAAATCAATGTTTAGGTGAGATCATACAACCACAACAATAAACCCTGATAATATTTAAGTATACTGAAAACTGTTTTACAACTGTTTAAACTATTGAGTCCTAAACCTGTGAACCTCACCAACTTTATGTTGACCCATTTTATATTCATGATTTCTTAGGTAATTGACGAAACTCTCTGAAGACATGCAAATGGGGCTTATAAATGCTATCGGACCTGTCCTTGGAGTCATAGTCCCAACTATCCAATTTAACCATTTCATGCTTTTAATAATTATTTAAGACTTATGTTTTCAAAATGTAAGACATTAATGTTTCCACTATCTTTCCGCTGCGATGAAATGTTTTATGAAGTTTTTAAATTATTAGAAGTTGTTCTATGTATCCTCGACTATGATTCCATTCTAGCTCACACCCGATACCGTTGACCGGGGTGTGACAATCCCAGCTGCAGAAGCATAGTGACTGTCAATGATGAAAATCCAGAAGAGCAAGATTTGGAAGATATCTCAGTAAATCCAGATGATTTAAATGATGCTGAAGAGTTGGGTGACCGTCTTGACCTATTGGTAAACCGGTCAAACCCTCTAAACTTCATAGATTTGGAGTTTGCTGGTGATGAGTATGATGATAACATCCTAGACAATGTCAAGGAAGAAGAGTTTGAAGAAGAAACAGAGGCTGATATGACCCACCCTGATCCCATATCTCCAATCAATGCAGTGCCATATGTGGGAGAACAGGTAGAGATGGTGGAACATCAATTAGCCCTGGCCTTACATTCCACTGAAAGAGATTAGAATGAACCATTAGACGATGTCATCGAAAAACCACCTTCTACTTTACCCTCCGACTCTGCTAAAGCTACCATTGGTTCATCTGTGATGGCTACTCAAACTGTCTAGAGAAGACCATATCCCGAGGATATTTTTGGACCTGAGCCTGATGATAGTCCTGCAAACCCTGGAAGAAATTGGTTGAACATGGCAAGCAGGATTGATCGAAACAGAGGCTTTTATCCATTAACCCTTGAAGAATATGAATACAAGACAGGGATAAGGCGAGTCGCTCCGGAATGGTTAAGATATAGTCCTATGGGTCTCCCTCCTCGACCAGAATCACCGTTGGTTGGTGATAATGTACCTGTAAACGTGGTGGATCCAGAGCTTCTGGAACAACCTACTGCTGTGAGAACTTCTGCAGAAACCGGTCCATCAGGTACCACTCAAACACTGAGTCGAAGAGACAAGGGGAAACAAAAGATGACACCGCAAGAGGAGTTTAAAGATGCAGAGAATAAGAGGAGAGCTAAAGAAGAAGAGTTTAGATTAGCTCAACAAGCAAGGGCAGAGGAAATTTTGAAGGTGATTGATGATAGAGAAGCTGAAATACTTCGTCAAACCCGACACCTGAATACCACAATATTGGGAAATGACTCAATGCCGATGGAGCCAAACTCAAATCTCTCTGACCCCTTGATCCAGGTAATTCCCAATGAAACTGGCGATGGTGTACACCCTGATGACCACTCCGAGGCTGCAAGATACGTTAGAACACTGGTAGAGCGTAGCTTATCTTCCAATATCTCATGACTTTCAACACCTACCAAATTGTTGAGATGTACACTGATGAAATGGATATGGAAAAGCTACTGAAAGAGAACCCTTAATGTAGTCGGAGAGACCCGAAGAAGACATTTGTGAATCCGTATGCTGACACAGATCAAGATGTAGACTACGTCCAATTCAATGACGGCTTGTCGGAAAAACTTCATCAAATGCATACTAGATATCGGGCACCTCCGGCCGACCCAGATTGTTAACTACCCCGCCCTCCTAGTCCCAAATCTATCCAGGCCAAGGTCAACTCCATTACCAAACGAGAGCTTCGAGACTTCTTAGCAATCAGGAATGTTGCAAGAAAAGACTACATTTTCAAGCAAATGCCCAGACTAAGAAAGATGGTCAGGCAATTCATGGATGATGACGCTGAGACTAGGAACAGAAGAATAAATATGATGGAACAGGAGAGGGTAGAAAGCCATCGTGTCAATGATGCTCCCACATTGGTAGACGAATGGAAGGAGATGCTCCCACACACTAAAGCTATGATGCAGTTCACTGCGCGTTAGCTAAAGGAGATGCCTTCTACTTCCGAGCATCCTGATGCAATGAAAATACTGGGATGGAAGTATGATCACGAGTTTGGGGCTTTCATCGTTAAAAGAAGAAACGGGTTCGTTCAATTCTTCACAAGTATCAGAGACCTCATGAAGCTCTTCTCCTGGGAACTTAAAGAATTGAGACGGCTCGACATTGTCAATCACTCAAACGCTGAGATTGCTGTAATAGCTCAGAGTTTAGTGCATTCTACATACCTTAACAGGTATCACAAGCATACCAGAGAGCAAGAGAAGAAGGAATATGAACGGTTTGAGAAGAGACGAGCTAAGGTCCCTTACAAGCAGATCTACTCCAACACAGGCAAGAACATAAAGACTAAGAAGATTGAGGGTAATATGAAGAAAAACCCAATCAAGGATTGGTACTACAGTGCTCAAACGCATGAGTTAGTGATTGGACGAGAAAATGCAGAACCAATCAGACTCTTTGCTGACATAGAGTTCAGGCTGTTACCCATCTGCTACTTGTGTTGGATCTTCTATTGTCGCCTTGAAACCGTTCCACCCAGACTGAAGCCCTATGAGGTTGTTGATGCAAATTACTTCCTATTGTTCCTTAAATGGTGGAGCTGGGAATGTATTAACGCCGGAAGGATGAAAACTGAAAGTCTGATGAACTTGGAGAGGTGGGAAATAGACAGTCGCGGGATATGTCATTTGTGTAGAGACCCGGACAAGAAGCTTGAAATGTGGGACTACTCAGATCTGAAGAAATTTGCAAGAAAAGATCTTTGGATGTTGTGGCAAACCCAGATCTACTGCTATGACCGCAAGTATAACAGGTTGGCAAGGAGATACTGGCGTTTCCTATTGAAGCTTCTTGGACAGTTAAGATGATGATGATGGAGGTTGTTCGCATTACCACCAAAGGGGGAATTGTTAGAACCTGGAAGTTGGTGATAACACGAACACACGAACCCAAGAACAAGATCAAAGGTAAAGCTGAAGAACCAACATGTATTTTGATATTATTGTATTTGAACTTTCTGGTTTGTAATAGTTTAATTAACTTGCATCTTGAACATTTACTTTGTTTGTTTGATGGTTGTTTAACGTTGGTTTGCTTGATTTACTTTTGTATTGATCTTTTGTTTATGTGTTTGGTTGATTAGTTAACACTTAGAATAATTTTACTTTTGAGTTGTGCTTAACGATCAGGCTAACCTAACCCCTAATGATCTGACCATGATTGCTCTTAACGATCTGGTTGCATTTTGGTCTTAACGACTTAAGTTGAAACTGCCTTAACGATCTGCATGCTCATTCTACGGTTAACGATCTGCCTCAGTCTCCTTAACGATCTGCATCTCTAAACGACTTGCTCATAGTGTGCTTAACGATCTAGTGCTGAGACTTAACGATTTGATGAACCTCTAACGATCTGATGATGCTCCTAAGGACTTGATCCATCTAATACTTAATGATCTGGTCTAACTTAGTGAGCCTACCGATCTGGTTGATTAACTCTTAACGACTTGGTACATGATCAAGTAGCACCTAACGGTCTGACCTGGCAATACTAACGAACTGACATTCTGACTTAGACGAATTCATTAATTCCTTGATGTGATGTGTGATTCTCCTTGTATTCTGTGTATAGACACTTGTGCTCCTCATAGGGTATAAATAGGAATTCATAGGAAACCCTAGATAAGCCTTGAGAGAACCTCCTGAGGAGCACTGTGTGTTTGTGTGTGTGTTCTTGGTGTGTTTTTGAGTTTCAGAGATTTCTTCAAACCATGGTAAGGCAATGTTGCTGATCCAACCAAGGATGATCATCACACGTGATTTCCGCACTCGTGTGATCTTTGGCTAAGATGATCTTAGGCTAAGAAATCGGTACTGACAAAATATTTTGGGTAAACATCCAGGTTTGGGTTTCAAGTACAAGGTTGTTAAGACTAATGATTCTAAGAATTAAAAGCAACAAGATTTAAAGAAGATTAACTTAAAGCAAGTTCCGAAGGATGTGTTTAGAGAGCTGAAAAAGTTCAACCCGAGATATTTTACAAACGTAAGGGTTCGCAATAAGTATTTTCTGACAAAGAATTCCCGCTTCATTGTGTGGATGCTCAGAAAATATCAGAAGTTTTTATGAAGCATGATGATTCGAAGAACAAGAAGAAGAAATTTTGTTAGAGCATATTCCCATGCTACAATGTGTCTCGTGTAATGTATCTAAGTGAGCGTGTCATTGTGAGTCTAAGTGTAAACTTACCAAGGTGTACGTACCATATGGTACGCCGTACCAATTGGTCCGGAACTTGGTACGCTAGTGGTAAGTTGATCACTATAAATAGGTTGACTAGCTTAGCATGTTAGTACTTGGTCATTTCATCTACACTAAGTGTGTGTTTCCAAGTGTTTATTCTAGAGAGAGAAACCAAAGCCTTGTAAATGTTTTCTTGGTGAATCAATAAAACAAAGCTTATTTACATTCTCGTACACTAGATTGATCGGTTCATCCAGTAGTAAGATCGTTACCGTGTTTTACAAGTGGTATCAGAGCAGGTTTGCTCGATTGCCGTGATTTACAGATCGGTTTTGGGTTTTAGAGAGAGAAAAAACGTTCGTGGTAAGAAATTCATCAATTCATCTCATTTTCACGTCAATTCAGTTTGCTTTTTACGTTCAAAATGCTCCTGGATCGTTTTGGTTGAGTTCTGCATTGATTACAAGTCGGAAAAATAAAAAATAGTAAAACAATTCTTCGATTTTCACTGGTCCGTGACTGGTCCGGTAGTGGTCCGGCTCAAGAACAGTTGGTCCGCACAGCTATCTTCATCGGGGTATTGGTCCGCTGATTTTGGTCCGGTAGGCAAGTCGTCATATTTTGGTCCGTAGCAGTTTTACTTTGGTCCGTGGCGGTTTCAGCGTACCAGTTTGGTTCGGGGAAGTAGTTTCAGCGTACCAGTTTGGTACGCTTACAGTTTGGTCCGGAGGTGATCTAGTCCATTTGATTTTATTGGTCCGGAGGTTATTTTGGTCCGGAGATTGTTATATTGGTCCGGAGTTCGCTATTTTGGTCCGCTCGAACAGTCTTTGAGTAAACAAATCATGGATCCGTTCCAGGCTTTTGCAGCAATGTCTTCGACTGTTCAAGCTATACTGAATTATGATAACGAGATAGGAACTACAAACAAAGTTCGTAAATTGATGAAATTTGAAGATTTCCATAATTGGAAAACTCGTTATGAATCATACATTGGCGTGACAGATGTAACAGTATGGACTCCAATGTTGGATGGTTATCAAGTTCCAAAATTCACAACTGGTGAATTTGCTGGTCAAATCAAGCCATATAACAAGATGAATGATGCTGAGAAAGAATCTTTTAAACTGGAAAAGAAAGCCTATTCCAACTTATCAATGGCTTTACCAAAAGATATTTTGCATCAGTTCAAAATGCACACAACTTCAAAAGCTTTGTGGGATGCATTGTGTCATAGATGTGAAGGCAATGCGCAATACAAGAAAAGTAAGAAAAAGGTGCTGTTGAAGGAATTTGATAATTTCTGTCATGTTCCAAATGAAACCATAAATGATCTGATTTCAAGATTATCTCATTTGGTAAGTGAACTTGACATAGTTGGGGTGAGTAAAGAAGCTGGTGAACTGAAGGAAAGGTTATTAGATGCTTTCCCTGCATCTTGGGAGGGTTATATTTTGTTAATGACACATGACAAGGGTTTTGATGATATCACCTATGATGATTTAACAAGAAACTTGCTAACTCGGGAATTAGATATGAAGCGAGTTAAAACTCAACCAGTTCAAGTTCAAAATCCTGATGTAGATTTTGGTGAGAATGCGTCAACTATGCATGCAAAAGCAAAAGCTAATTCAAATCCACCGACCACTGCATTTTATGTGGAAAACACTTCAAGTGGACAAGCAAATATATCTCGGGGTTCTTCAAGTGAAAGTTTTACTCACAAAGCCGCGGTGACATACCCAGTGTACTCAAGTCAATCATCTTCTACTCCAACGTCAAATCAAAGTGCATTTTCAACTAAAACCACAAATGATTTTATGGCACTATTTTCAGAAATGATTTCGTCATATGATGGGGTGATAGCAGGAAAATTGACTAGTGCTGAGTTGACGGATGAAGATTATGAACAGATCGACCCTGATGACTTAGAATTGATGGATATCAATTGGTCGATGGCTATGACTTGTGAGAAGAGGCAAGAAGTTTATGAAAAGAACAGGCCGTAAAGATCTCAATCCTGAAGGCAAACTTGGCTTTGATAAATCTAAGGTTTGGTGCTATAATTGTCAAAATTATGGTCACTTTGCTAAAGAATGCAACAAGGCCAAGAAACAGGAAACTTCAAAGTTATATCAAAAGTATGCTGCTCAAAGTAACAAAGCTCCGGGAAGTATTTCAAGTGCAAATGCTAGTGGGTCAAACTCAGATACGAAAGCTTTGGTCTCACAAACTGGTGACGGTTATGATTGGGCTGATGATTTTCCCGATGAATCTGCATTCTTGTGCACTGTTGAAAGAGAGGTAGCAGCTGAAGATGATTCTGGTCTTCCTGGTGAAGATTTCTTTGCTGAAGGCCAACAAGCTTTTATGGCCGACATTCAGGTAGACTCTAAAATCTGTGATTTTTGCATGACAACTGCTAACCAAATGAAAGAACTTTCTGATGAGAAAGGCATGTATTATGATAAATACATGTTGGCAGAAGAAAATGTCAAAATTTACAAACAAAGGTGGGAGGCTGTTAAGGTTGAACTTAAAAGTGAACATGCGTTGATTATGAGCACAAAAATAGAATTAAATAACAAAACTGAAGATTATATCTTTTATGAGAAAAAGCTTGCAGAAGCAAATGCTAAAATTTCTGATTTGCAAATTGAAATCTTGGATCTTCAAAGGCAACTTGAAAATTTTAGAAATTCATCTTCCTTTGCAAGTTTTCTTTGCAAAGATGAAAATTTGAAAGAAGTGCTTAAAGAATCAGGTTGTAACTCTGTTCCTCCACCTATTGTTCATGGTCTAGGACCAAATGACTCTAAGATCAAACCAGCTGTTGTGTTTGATTATTCTATGTTTGCTGAGGGTTCATCTGATAAGTCCAAGGGCACTCATAAGAGAAAGCCTGTTAAAAATGTGACCAAATCTGGCAATGAGGTTACCAAACAATTTGAATATCATGAATCGGTGGTTGAAAAACCTAAAAGTGTAACTCTTACACCTTTAGAGGTTGCTCAGAAAATTGTTGAAACAGAAAAAACAATGAAAGATTTTGAAAACACAAATTTTGCAAAAGGCCATGATTTGTTCTTTGAATGTGATTCTGTAACTGTGAGCAACACAATCACACCAGATGTTCACTCAATACCGGTGCCTCTGTCGAGATCGACAAAATTCAATGGCATCGGGTTTGGACACCCTGATGAAGTTTCTAAGGTCAATCAAAAGAAACCTCAAAAAGTTCAACAGAATACTAAGAAAGATATCACATCTGAGAAGTGTGCTGCCAAACTGAAAGGTAAGACTGAGATAGGTGAATCTTCTCAGGTAGTGATACCATATTCTCAGATGAGACATTTCCGTTGAATTGTGTTGACTCAAAAAGAGTTGCAAGAGTGTTCTATGCTGATTCTGATGTAATGAGTGTGTCTGATTGTGAACCTGTGTCAAAAGGTTCATTGTTGAAACTTAGAACAAGTCCTGATGATCAGATTTCTCCCATTCCAAAAGATCAAAAGATGTCATTTAAAACAAAAACTTCAAAATATTCACCTAAGAGTTTTTATAATTTTGATGGTAGATTTTCTGCTAACTCAAACAGTTTTGATTATGAATCTTATGAGTTTTGCGAGGATTATGATTTTACATTCAGTTTGGATATGTTAATCCATTGTTTAAACCACTTCCAAAGCACAAATCCCGCCGATTTAATGCTAAAGAACCTAGGAAGGTGGTTAGACAAACAAATGATGATAACACCTCAATTAATTCAGGAGGTCGTGTTCCTATAGTTTTTGTTGATCGTAGGAGGTGTTATCAATGTTACCAAAAGGGTCATCTAAGAAAAAGATGTCCGGTTTTGGCTGAGAAACGAGCTTCCGCTGTTAGTCTTGAAAAATCTAAAAATGTTTCTGAGACGAAACAAAGAGATGAAAAGGTGGTTACAAAACAATTCTTCAAACGAGATTTTTTTTTTTAAATCATCAATCATTTGTATGTTCATCTTCAAGTGATGTTACCACAGATTCATCTACTTCTGGGTTAAGGCAACAGTGGCTGCCTAAATTGACTTCAAAAGCCACTGAGGACTTTTCTGAAGACACCGGTCGACCCAAAGCTAAAAAGCTTGGGTCCAGATGCTCACTAATTATTTGCTGATATGTGCAGGGTGCTCGAAAGCCAGCTGTTAACAACTTTTGGGTCGTTGATAGTGGAGCATCCAAGCATATGACGGGTAATATTTCCTTGCTTTCTGAAGTCAAACCAATTCAAGGAGGAAATGTTACTTTCGCTGGCAATAAAGGTGGCAGAATTACTGGTGAAGGAAAGTTGTGTAACGAGAAGATCTCACTTGAAAAAGTTCAATTTGTTCAAGAGTTGCAGCACAACTTGCTGAGTGTATCTCAAATTTGTGACAAGCAGTATACGGCTGCTTTCACTAGTTCTGAGTGCTTGATTCTGAAACCTGGTATTCAAATTCCTGACGATTGGATCGTTATGCGAGCTCCTAGATTTCGTGATCTATACGTGTTGAATATGAATCAGACTTCATCTGTCGTATCTGCTACATGTTTTCTTTCAAAAGCTACAGAAAAAGAATCCATTATGTGGCATCGTTGCATGGGGCACATCAATTACAGGAAAATGAACTACTTGGTTCGTCATAATCTGGTTGATGGAGTTTCAAAGAATAGATTTTGTATCAATGACGTGTGTGTCTCTTGCAAGAAAGGTAAACATCGAAAGAAGTCTCATCCATCCAAGCGTTTGAATTCAATTGTAACTCCTTTGGAACTACTTCATATGGATCTGTTTGGTCCTGTGAATATTCGTAGTATTGAGGGAAGTTAATATTGTTTGGTTATTACGGATGATTTTTCTCGGTTTTCGTGGGTGGTGTCTCTAGCTTCAAAGGATGAAACTCCAGAGTCAATTCAGAGGCTGTTATCCAAGTTTGAATCAATATACAAATTTAAAGTCTGTTGTATTCGTACTGATAATGGTACTGAATTCAGAAATGCCAAGATGACAGCTTTTTGTGATTCACTTGGAATCCAACAAGAATTCAGTGTGCCTTATACTCCACAACAAAATGGAGTAGCAGAAAGAAAGAATCGCACATTAATTGAAACGGCTCGAACTTTGATGGCTGAAGCGAATTTACCGATAAAGTTTTGGTCTGAAGTAGTGCATACTGCATGCTATGTTCTTAATCGTGTGCTAATTGTTAAGCGGTTTAACAAAACAAGTTATGAGTTACTTAAAGGTCGAAAGCCGAATTTAAAATTTTTGGAACCATTTGGGTGTTTATGCACGGTTCTCAAGGAAGGTGGGAAGTTTGCAGCTAAAGCAGTTGAAGGTGTTTTCGTTGGGTATCATCATCCAATGAAACATGTTTATTTTCCTTTCTTTAAGACCATTGAGAATCATGTGAATGTTGAATGTTGATTGTCACAAACATACTTTTCTACACCCCAAATCGGTTGATAATCGGGCTTTTGATTACAAATCTTTACTGGATTCTTTCAAGGCTGCAAAATCTGATTCTGATGAAGAGGATCCTGTTGTGTTAGCTGCTTTGCTACACTCACTAAAGAGTCCTGGACCAGGATCATGGATTCCTAAGTGTTCAAGTACTTCAACTGCTATTGCTTCATTTAGTCAGAGTGTTTCTAATTTAGAAACAATGAGTTGTTGAGGTTGTGAGTTTTAACTGTGTGTTTCTCAGTGTGTAACCTGTAAACTCTCTCTCTAGGTGTACGAGCTTGGAATCTATAAACGAATCGTTTATTTACCTCGTTGTTACCGAATCCAATTATATCATAGCAAATCCAGGTTGCTCTGCTGGTTTGAATTGATCAAAACTTGATTTTTCTAGTGAGAGAAAGTGGGTTTCTATGGTTTTTCATCAAATTTCTCTAATTCCGAGTGTTTCTGAGGTAAAATATGATATCTGAGTGTTCCTAGTGAGTTTTCGCACCTTCCTGATCCATATTCTAGCTCAAAGCATCAAAAAACTCGAAAAATTCGTCGATTTCAGTCTGGTCCGCCACTGGAAATTCTGGTCCGCCTGAAGAACAAATCTGGTCCGGAAGACAATCTTCAAATTTGGTCCGCGGCAGTTTCAGCGTACCATTTGGTCCGCCCCGTACCATTTGGTCCGCCCCGTACCATTTGGTCCGCCCCGTACCATTTGGTCCGCCCCGTACCATTTGGTCCGCCGTACCAAATCTAGTCCGCTGAGTACAAATTTGGTCCGCTGTACCATTTTGGTCCGCTGGGTACATTTGGTCCGCTGGCAGTTTCTTAAAAGTGTCATAACTTTTGCATCGTAAATCGCTACGAGAGCCATAAGTACTCGAATCGATCGTCTCGACAAGCTCTACATTGTTCGTTCAAAGTTGATCTTCAAAATCAAATTCTAAGACATTCATTTTCGAGTTTGAAGTTTTGTTATCCAATTTCATAATTTTCAAAATGTATGCAATTGATGCATTTGTTGAGAGACATAATCAGAATGTGCCGAAGTTGATAAATCTTAAAGATTATCATGGTTGGGCAACAAATTTTAGAGCATATATTGTTGACTTGGATAAACGGTTGTGGTTACCGATTTCAAATGAATATCAGTATCCAACAACTTTTGGTGGTCAGTGTAAGATGAGATGGAATTTTTCAATTGAAGAAAAGGAATCGTATGATCAAAATGAAAAGGCCAAAGTACTTGTTCGGTTAGCTTTGCCTATAACTCTTAAAAATCAAGTCAGAGATTATGGAAACGCAAAGCTGATATGGGATTTTGTAAAGAAACAGTGTGAAGAACATATGTCTAAAATTACTCAGAAAATGGTTGATCAAGAGTTGAAGTTTAAAGGTAAAATTGAAGAATTAGTGAAGAAAGAAGCGAAGTTATCTAAAGAGAATAGTGCCCCGAGAAAAGAATTGAAGGAATGGAAAAATAAAATTCTTGATGGTTATGAAGCAAATATTCAACAGAGTGCATCTTCCTCGTGTACAACGTGTACTACTTTTCTTAAAATTAAGGAAGATTGGTTGAAAGAAAAAGAAGTGTTAATTGAAGAATGCAATAAAGCTAAAGCCAATGAAAAGGAAGCTGTTGAAGATTTTAATGCTTTATTTGCAAAATGTTATTCTCTTCAACAGAATTATGAAAATGTTACTAAAATTGTTGTCCAAGCTGCTGATAGAGTAATTCAACTTCAGGAGGAACTCACAAAGTTGCGTGATGAAAAAGGTGAGGTTCAAAGTCAAAATGGCATTTTGAAACAAGATGTTCCGTATTATAAGAAACAGGTAGAGAAGGTTACTGCAGAAGTTCTTGCTGGATGTGATAGAATGTATAGTCAAAAGCTTAAGTATAACGAGTTGTCTGAGCAATTTATTGCTTCTCAAAAGGAGTTACTTGAAGCTAATACAAAGGTTTCTGCGATAAAGATTGAAATGCTTGATCTTCAACGAAAACTTGAGAATTGCAATACATCAAGTGTGTTTCAAAATTATCTGTATCATATGGAACGAGATGGCAAACCAAGCAAAGATGTTGATAATCATGAAGTTCTTGCTCAAGTGATTGATCTGAAAAAGCCATCTAATGATGATTTAAGTCAAACGTTGCAAGATTTTCCTGAAGGAGATGGTGTTAGGTCTGGAAAAGCACAAAAGTCAAAGACTAAGAAGAATAAAAAGGGGGTTGATTATTGCAAAGGATTGAAGTTTAATTCCAAGTCTACATTTCTTGATAAAGAAAAGATTTTTGAAGGAAATCCAGGTCATGTGAAGATTCCTGAATTTTCTGATATTGTGATTGATGAATCTTTACTAAATAAGGAAGTTGGTGTTAAAGCTATCAAAGATGAATTTTATCGTCTAGCTTCACAAGGGCATTCTTTGAAAGAACATCCTAAGCAGAAGAATGGTGGTTTGGGATATGAAGGAAAAGAAGTTTCGATTAATGATTCCAACAAGAAGAAGTTGAAAGATGAGCAGAAAAAGATACAGAAGGTGTCTACAGAGAAGAAGCCTCAGTTTTGGAAGAAGAAAGTATCTCCACCATGTGCAGATGAAAAGATTTCTTCTGAAGAGTCTTCTTACATATCTGATGCTACACCACAAGGCGGTAAAAATTCAGATTCATTTTATTCTGCTAAATCGAACAGGTTTTATCATCAAGATAAATTCTTTGGTTATGGAGATGATTCTGGTTTTTATGATTCTCCAATATGTTTTCCAAAATTTCAGAAACCAAAGCAAATTAAACCTATGATTTCAAAAGTTTATGATGGATGGTCGACTGATCAGTTTGGAAAACCGATTTCAAACACTAAAACTAATCATCGACTGTGTTATGTTTGTCGTGAGAAGGGTCATTATGCAAATAAATTCCCTACGACAACTAACAATATATCATCAAATGCCAAACATACAAAGTATGTTGATCCTGATGGCATTATTTTCAGTGAGCCAATACCCAATTCTTAATTTTCATGGAAACAAAAGCTTAACTCAGAAAAGTTGGATAGTAGCTCTGATTGTCACTCATCAGTTGACAATGGTTCACCAGAAAGTTTAAAACCAAAACAGGAATGGAGACCAAAGGTTGTCTCAACAGCCAACACTGATTTTGTTGAAGACACTGGACGACCTATCACAAATGGGGATGAGGGTCGGAGTTTTACAAACTTATTATTTTCCAGTGTGTGCAGGTATTTCAAGAAGACCTGTTAGTGATTGTCTAATTGCTAAAAGTGGAATACTTGTGGTTGATTTAAGTTAAAATGCATCGTTCCTATCTTTGAAACACGGATTTTTACAAAAATCATTTTCAAAAATGTGTCAAGTGTTGATCGATCATTTTCATTTTTGTTATTCATTTTCTTTCATTCATATTTTTAGGGGGAGAAAATTTGAAAATTCAAAAAATAGTGTTTGTTTGAATTTTAGGGGGAGAAATTGGAAAATATAAAAAAACAAAAAAAAATAATGAAAATTTGAGAAATTGATCCGCCAAAAGCGAGAAATGATGGTACATCAGCATATACGTTATCTGCCATGGATAGATTAAGTCTAAAGGCTGTAGGTACTTGCGTAATCTGTGAATGTGCATGACTAATCTGATATCTGCAAGTAAGATATAAACATAAAGCTTGCCTGATAATCTTTGGTTATTTGCTTCTTGATGAATGCTGTGTGATGATTCCAAAAATAGAATAAAGAGATATCCTGATGAATGCATGTTTTCATTTTGAAAGATTTAAACTTGTCTGATTTTCTTTATTTTGTCAAATGATCGGACTTTCTCTGCGTATCGAAAGATTGACCTGATCGTTGTTCGTTTGACGTTCTGCTTTATTTTTCTTGGTGTTTCGTATAATTCATCGGACGTTCTCTGCGTATACGGAAGTATCGACCTGATCGTTGTTGAATTATACAACTTCAACTTGTTTTTGTATTCTTATTTTCTCAAATACTTGGGCTTTCTCTGCGTGTCCACAAGACCGACCTGATTGCTAGGTATTTGAGGTTCTACTTTATTTTTGCATGACTCATCAAGGATGATTAAATCTCTAAGAAAGTTGGTTGTATATGATACAAATGATGATTTGCCAGTATTTCTGATAGAGTGGAGGCCGAGTTATCAGTGCATGATAATATTACCTTAAGCATATCTGAAAATGATAAAAAAATGATTGGTTCGTGCTGAAATAAACATAAATGTTGTATTTGCAATTATCTTGGCTTGCATGCTGATTAAGGCCGAAATTGAAATGTGCTGGATACGTTATGTCTGATATGATCTCGCGTCGTGATCTTTATCGCAAAATACCAAAAATAGAGTCTGATTCTGTATTGCATTTTAGTTCTCATTTCATAAAATTCAAAAAGATTTTTGGGTGTGTTTTAGTATAAAATTCATATAAGCCAAAAAGATTTTATTTCTAGTTTGTTTTCGACCGATCGACACAAGATACGAAAAACATTTTCAAATCATATATCTTGGATTCTCGAAGGGAAGTTTTGTGCCAAGATTAACTTATGTTGACTTGAAAATGGAAAACCGCGTTTCTGTCTTCTGAAATTGCAGGTTGTGTGCTGTAAAGACTCAAGCATGGTGAAAGGGGAGTATGAAGTATTTTTCACAAGTGGATCTTGAAGTTCAAAAACTGATTCAATAATGATCCAGCCATGCAAGCTCTATTGCTAACAAGAAATTTCAAGTTGAAGATCAGATGCATCAATGCTGAGGAATGAAGACTAAAGTTTAGTTAGCATAGCTACATTACACGTTAAGGGGAAGTTTGTTAGAGCATATTCCTATGCTACAATGTGTCTCGTGTAATGTATCTAAGTGAGCGTGTCATTATGAGTCTAAGTGTAAACTTACCAAGGTGTACGTACCATATGGTACGTCGTACCAATTGGTACGCCCGTACCAATTGGTCCGGAACTTGGTACACCAGTGGTAAGTTGATCACTATAAATAGGTTGACTAGCTTAGCATGTTAGTACTTGGTCATTTCATCTACACTAAGTGTGTGTTTCCAAGTATGTATTCTAGAGAGAGAAACCAAAGCCTTGTAATTGTTTTCTTGGTGAATCAATAAAACAAAGCTTATTTACATTCTCGTACACTAGATTGATCGGTTCATCCAGTAGTAAGATCGTTACTGTGTTTTACAAATTTGCTACATTTTCGTCTGGAGGATCTAATTCTACTCCAAAAAGCCCGACATCAAAATGGGTTCATGATCATCGGTTTCAGGTATATGATACATTTTATGATCTTAGAGATGCTAATTTTTGTGAAGCTTTGCAGAGGCAAAAGAGGAGAAATGTAAACAATAGCTTGTGTTATAATTGCCGACAAAAGGGCATATGGCACAAGATTGTCCTGTCACTGTTGCTTCTACTTAAAGAAAAAGAAAAGTTCCATTTGTTGGTAAATCTTCCAAACTGAGATTTGTAGATGAATATGGCAAAGTATTTGATGAATTTCATCCTCAATTTTTCAAAAGACAACGACGATCGTTCCTAAATTTCAATCTGAAGGATGTTCGTCACAATCAACTGTGACCAGTTCATCAAATGTTGAATTACCAACACAACAAATCTGGAAACCTAAAGTGGTTTAAAAACAAAATCAAGACACTGGTCGACCAGAAGCGATTTGCTTCGGGTCATTTATTAACTAATATGTTTGACCAGTGTGCATGTACTTCTAGAAGACCTATCGATGATTTAAAAGTTGATGATGGAGGAGTATTCTACTGATTTAATTTAAACTACAAGTGATATCAAATTTTAAAACTGAAATTTTTCTGAACGCTAATTGAAAAGTATCCATGTCGAAAGGTCAATTTTCTTTCTTTTACATTTCGTATGTAGTTTAGGCTGAGAAAATCGATAAACAAAAAATTGTGTCTTTGTGTTTTTGTTAAAATGAAAAATCCACAAATAGAGTTTTCATATTAAGGGGGGAGAAAAACAGAAAAATACAAAAACATTGAAAAATGAGAAATTATATCTAACATAATTGGGAAATGATGGTACATTGACTTACATGTCTGACTCATGGAAAATTAGATGAAAAAACCATAAAATCATTGTTCAATGTGCTTGGTAGGCTCGAAATTAAATCAGAAAGTATTCATATGTGATATACACTAAATACTAATGCTTGACCAAGTGGACAACATCTTGAAGCATATCTTAAGATATTGGAAAGATATATGAAAAAGAATATGAGAAGTCACTGTGTATACATGTGTTCATTTGCAAAGATTTAATCTTGTTTGATTTTCTTTATATTCTCAAACGATCGGACTTTCTTTGTGTATCGAAAGATCGACCTGATAGTTGTTCGTTTGAGGTTCTGCTTTTTTTCTTTGGTGTTTCATATAGTTTATCAGACTTTCTCTGCATGTCCACAAGACCAACCTGATTGTTGTTGAATTATACAACTTCAACTTGTTTATATTTTCTTATTTTGTTAAATCCGAAGCCTTATCTGCGTATCAAAAGATCGACCGTAAGGTAGACTATTTAACGTTCTTATTTCTTTTTGCATGGAACACAATTGACGATATTATAAATTCAATCACTATATGTTAAATCACAAGTGAAATCACAAAGTATGATATAAAAGCATATTGGAGTGTGTCTGATAGTGTGGGGTACACTGGTCAAAGCAATCTTAATAAATGCCATAACATATCCAGATGCTATGAGTATGATCATGCTAGAGTTTAAGATGGACAAAGTATATCAGCAATCGACATGACTTGTGTGCAAAGTAATTGAAATTGAAGTGTAGTTCAGCGTGTTATGTTCAGTTTGATCCCAAGTTATGATCTTTCTCGCAAAAGACAAATTTAGTGTCTGATTCTGTATTGTATTTATGTTTCATATCTGAAAAGTCTAAAAAGATTTTAGGTGTGTTTTATCACTTAGAAAAATCAAAAAGATTTTCAGTATGTTTTGATATAAAGTTTCAAAAAGACAAAAAAATTTTGTTTCTTATTTGTTTTCGACCGATCGACATGTGACACGAAATCAAATTTCAAAAATATATCTTGGATTCTCGAAGAGAAGTTTTGCGCAAAGATTATATTAATTTTCATAAATAGAAAAAGGAAACCACGTTTTTGTCTTCTGGAATTGCAAGTTATGTTGTCAAGACTCAAGCATGGTGAAAGAGGGTTATTGAAGTATCTTTCACTAGCGGATCTTGAAGTTCAAAGTTTGTTCAAAGTTTGTTCAAGTTCTGATCCAGCCATGCAAGCTCTATTACTGACAAGATATTTCAAGTTGAAGATCGGATGCAGTAATGCTGAGAATTGAAGACTAAAGTTTAGTAAGCATAGATACATTTTTATAGCATATTCCTATGCTAAAGAGTGTCTCGTGTATTGTATCTAAGTGAGCATGTCTTTATGAGTCTTAGTGTCAACTAACCAAATGGTTGGGAGCCAACTAACCAATGGTTAGCTAGGCAGCGAACCATTAGTTAGCCAGATGGTTGGTAGCGAACCAATGGTTCGCCAGTTGGTTAGTTGGACAGATTTTTGAACCATATAAGTAGGTTGACTCTTGTATAGAATAGAGTGCTGGTCATTTGAGTCATTCCTGAGTGTGTGTTTTCGTGTGTGTCTGGAGAGAGAGAAAGCTTTGTATTGAGTTCTACTTGTGAATCAATAAAGGAAGCTTATTTACATTCTCGTGTACTAGATCCAATCGATTCTATTAGTAGTAAGATCGTTTCGCGGACTTACATTTAATTTATTAGGTTGACTAAGCAATAGGGGACCACGTCTAGGTAGTATTTGCATTCAATTGGTTTTAACCAGATATGTAGCATATCAGGATCCAGAAATAGTTTGTCACATAAGAGTTTCATTTAATCAATTCATAGCTTGAGTTAAAATCAGTAGTTGGTAATTTAGTTTACGAATTAGTTAATCCCCAATTTCAAGCAAAAACAGCCAAAGAGGCAATTTAGGGTAATTCAATAGTTAATAGTTAGTTATAGTCAACTAGTTAGAATCCACATATTCCCTTGGTTCGAAAACCATTAGCTTGCCATACTAAATGTTCGTTTAGGTATTTGTATAACGGTCATGACACCCGTTATCAAATTGGCGCCGCTGCCGAGGAATTAGTGTGTTTTTTTATTAGTTGAATTTTAAGTTTATTTGCAATTTTCATCATTTTTCTAAAAAATCCAAAAATAGTGTTTATAATTTTCATTGTTAATTTCTACAACTATTTTTTATTTTAAATTTTTGTCGAACTTCCACTTGGGGCAGTACGCCTGGAGTTATATCTGTTTTGGGTGGTATGCCTTGAGCACTTTTTGACAAAAAGTTTTTCATTTTTTGACGACCCAAGTTTGCATTTTTCTGTTCCGTTGCATTATTTTCATCCCCTGGAGCAGTGCTACGTAATTGGTTTCCTTGTTTGTAACCATTTTTGTAGATTTTTAGGTGAAGTTGGATGCATATGCGGTATTCCCGCAAATCATCACCGCTAGTGTACGATCCAGAGGTAGAACGAACAGCTCGGCAGAACCGAGGTAGAAAAAGATAGATAAGAGCCATGGATAACCAACAAAACCAACAACAACCACCCATTCCACCCAAAATAACCTAAATCTACAAAACCCACAAGACCCAAAAGTTTAACCACAAAACCCACTCCCACAACAATATGCACCATTTTTTTAACGACAACCACTACCTTACATTGACAACCTTCCAAATGGCCACCCGAGATCCCACCATTCGCCTAAATCATCCCATCATGAGGCGGAAGACCTTCGTTACCATAGAAGGCAACCGATTCCACCGCAACAACCACCCATATTTCGCCAAGCCCCACAACAACCTCCACCAAAACAGTTCTACGAAGCAAACTAATCACCCATTATCCGTCAGAATCCGTTATACAATCAACAAGAGTATGGATATGGAGCAAATGGGTATGGTGTCGAAGGAGATTGGCAACGACAAGAGGAGCAGTGGGATCAGGATTGGTATGATCCAAATGACGATGATGGGTATGGTTACGGGGCCGAACCAGAAAATGAAGCTCCAAGGAACCAGGCATAAACTCCACCCCAGAATGCAGCCCCAAATGTTCAACGCGATCAACCGCCACGAGGTGTCCCCCAAATTAACTAGAATGACAATGGGGCATCTCAGATACAAATGGAGGGAGGAGTTCCTAGGATCATAATGAATGCACTGGTGCAGGATGTTGCAAGTCATTTCAAGCCGGTTGTTGTTCCAAGTTCATCAGTTGTGGTCACTCCGATTGGAGCTGATAGAAGAGCATTTGAAGTCCGACCGCAATATTTGGGGCATCTACTGGAATTTTATGGGAAAAGAACATAAGAACCCTACCTTCACATTCATTCATTTAAGTCAATCTGCATTACCATTGAGCACCTGGGTTCACAGCGGGGGATGTTAAGCTTATGCTCTTTCAGTACACATTAAAAGATCGGGCGAGGAGATGGTTCGATAGTTTGCCCGCGGGAAGTATCTACACATGGGAGCAAATGCAAGAGGTTTTTCTAGAGGAATACTATCCCATGAGTAAGACAAGTGAAGTAAAGGAAGACGTAAGGGATCTAAACTTAATAAGAAATGGTAATTTTCTAACCAATTCGAAAGCCGTGGATTGGAGGCACATGGAGCAGATGAGTGCCACCTCAAAGAGACTTGCTAAGAATTCTAGAAGATCGAGGTCCTCATCGGTCAAATCTATAGACTATGAGGTGGAGGAAAGAATAAAGAAGCTCCGATAGCAAAATCTCATTTTGGAGAAGCCTGTGGCCCAGATGAAGTTAGGTGGAGCACCAGAAAAGGTAAAGGCGAATGGGCAAATTCCAGTGTTCACGAATTGTGGAGAGTTGGGCCATCTTGCAGATTTTTGTCCCGTAACAGTAAAGAAGGGTGAAGACGTGAACTTTGTACAAGGGAACATGAATTCCAACACCTATCATCCATGCCTTCGCAATCACCTATGTTTCAGGTATGGTAATTCTAGTAATAAATTGAATCGTGAATTTCAAGGTTCTAATGTGAAGGGTGGAGCTCAAACGCAATATTAAGGCTAACAAGCATGATACAACCAAGGGGGCTACCAACGGAACACATACAACCAAGGTGGAAATTAGTAATAAAGAGGTTACAACAGGGGCAACCGAAACAGGAAGATGGGATGCAGGCTCAGTTGGTCACAATGCTGGCAAAAATAAACTCACTAGTCGATGGCCAAAAGCAATTATTTGATAGCCAAAAGCAGTTATTTGATGTTCAATAAGAGCTGATTGACAGGGTTCAAGGGTTTGATAGGAAGTTCGAGATTCAAGACAAGGCGATGGGGGCCATGCAAAAATAGATGGGGCAACTACTAGCTGAAAATTAAAGACGAGATCCAGGTAGGTTGACGAGTGATACTAAGCCTCAACATCAAAATCAGTTATCCAGTTCTAAGAACACTAGACACATGCCAATCAACAAGATCACTACTTTACACTCAGGTAAGTCTGTAGATATTAAGGTGGGGAGACCTTCACCACAAATTGATGGGGGTGGTGGAGGATTGGGTAAGTGACAGTGATGATGAGCCGGAAACTAACCAACCAAAAATAGTTCAAAAATCAGCTGAAACCAAATCAAAATAGGGTGGCAAATAAAAGGGGCCCACAATAAGAGGAAATGTGGGAAATTTTTAAAGAAGTAAAAATTAATATTCCCCTTTTAGATGTCATAAAACAAATTCTGGCTTATGCGAAATACTTGAAAGCCATGTGCACTAAAAGCAAAATTACAAAATTCCCAAACAGCTTGATGCTACAGCAGATGTGAGTGCCATAATTTCAGAAATTTTGCCTAAAAAACTGCAAGATCCAGGGGGAACCAATGATTTCAATACAAGTTGGTGACTTCCAAATGACCCGTGCCTTTTTAGATCTTGGAGCGAGCGTGAGTAATCTACCAGGGAGCTTGTACGACCAGTACGAATTTGGACCATTGAAAAAAGCCGACACTATAGTGATTTTGGATGATTTGACCCCTAAGCTACCTTAGGGAATTTTATCGGATGTAATTATCAATGTCAATGAATTTTTATATCCAGTCGATTTTCTTGTTCAAGATTATGTGTCAATTGAAAAACTGCTCAACCAACAATAATTTTGGGTCGACCTTTCTTAACCACGAGTCATTCACAAATAGATTGTAGGTTGGGTACCGTTGACATGGCATTAGGGAACCGGAAAATGAAGTTAAGTGTATGTGGGAATGTTTCTAATCCTCGGGAGGACGATGAATGCTTTCCGGTGGACGTTGTCGATGGTCTTGTTCTTCCATTCTTTTCTTGTAATGAGGAAGATGGGACCCCCGAGGAATGTGCTTTTTCTGGCAGGTACTATTTAGGTTTGGTCAAGGAACTGGAAGCTGAAGATGAGAGCTAGGAGTTGATGGCAGTGAGAGAGTAGAGACCGCCTTAGTCTATTCAATTGGAGAGTCTACCGAAACATATAGATTCACAACTCAAACCCTAACTTGAATCACCACCTTCTTTAGAGCTGAAAGAGTTACCTAAACATTTAAAATATGGTTTTGTTATTATTTCTGCAGGTCTAACTAAGGAGCAGGAAGAGGCGTTGATGGAAGTTTTGGTGAAGCATAGGGCTACAATTAGATGGACAGTAGTGGATTTGAAGGGAATTAGCCCGTCCATTGTGATGCATAGGATGATCACTGAAGAAGGTGCCAAACCCGCAAGAGATGCGCAATGGAGACTCAACCCGAACATGCGGGAAATCGTGAAGAAGGAGGTATTGAAGTGTTTGGACGCAGGTATTATGTACCATATTTTAGACAGCACATGGGTAAGTCAAACACAAACAGATCCTAAAAAAGCAGGTATTCAAATTTTTAGGAACGAGAAAGGTGAGCAAATTGCCACTCGACCGGTAACCGGGTGGCGGATTTGCATAGATTATAGGAAGTTAAATTCCACGACTTCCAAATACCATTTTCCTCTACCTCTCATAGACCAAATCATTGAAAAATTGTCCGGTCAAAATTTTTTATTGTTTTCTAGGACGGTTATTCGGGGTACAACCAGATTGCTATTCACCCTAATGACCAACAAAATACCACTTTTACTTGTCCGTATGTTACTTTTTTCTGTTAGGAGAATGCCATTCGGCTTGTGCAATGCCCCGACCACTTTTCGAAGATGTATGATGGCAATTTTTTCAGACATGGTCGAGGATTCATGATGTACCTTAAATTATACATAATTTCTAAGAAAAAATCCATCGCGTATTGGGTAAAATATGACTATCTATTGCAAAGAAACAGTGTTTTTGTCTTCTTTGTAGTTTTTCAAGTTTTACTAAGCCAAAATTACAAAAGGAACGGAAAATGCAAGAAAAACTGAAGAATATGATGATTTTGAGTTTAGCACGCCCTGTTCCAGACCCAGCACGCCCCGTGCCCAAGCCAGCTCATGCCCCGACAACACCAGTAGAGACACGCACCGTGCTTCTGAATCGGCTCTGCACCTCACGGCCCGTACCCTACCTAGCACGCCCCGTGCCTCTGATGCTCGAAGATTTGGAGATCTTTGGTCTGACTCAACACGCCCCATGCCACTAATGACACGATCGGTGCCCCTTGACTTGGCACGGCCCGTGCCTAGTTTAGCACGGCCCGTGCCATTCTCGGCTGGACTATGAAAGGAGCAACCCTGTTCACTTCCAATTTGCTCAATTATTCTCCCTCTCGTCCACTAGTTTACCATCTTTTTGGTTTTGAGCCATTTGTTTTAGTGTACTTGATCTACTCATCAAATATTGTAAATACTTCAACTTTTGGGTGATAATGAATTGTTATTTGTCTAAGAATATTTCATTATCTAGTGAGCAAATCTTTACACTAACACTTGTCAGCCTCAATCATTCAAGTGTTAGTCAATCTCTTACACTCATTTAGGAATTAACGAATCTTTGGTGGGTTGGTAAACTAATTTTGTAAACTTTTCTTAAAGGTGAACTAATGACTTTATGAAACCCTTTTTATTGAAAGTTTATTACTGATTTTCTGAACCAAACGTGCTCTACATATCAGAGATCATTTGGGGAGTCGAAATCCCAAAGGTCGGACCTATGACACCCGGTCGGGGGTCGATGCATGATCCAAAAGGTGACTCGCGACCCATGCTACATGATACGTTCGAGGTCCTTATGTCTATGTAAGCAAACTCGGCTGACCATGCAAGTGCGGGTTGAAAGTATATGGTTGGGAATGGGGGTTGGTAATATTTTGTCACTTCATGGAAGCCAAGATGGTACGTTTTTGTGAACTTCACTCTGGTCACGCTAGACGTGCATGCGCGAGAGCGATGCATGGAAGAAACGAACTTTAGTCCCTTAAAAAGATAATTTTTATAATAAAATAATCCTGCATGCAGGGTTGTTCCCCTGCTGGTTCATGACGTCGTGTCGAGTACGGTAAATCGGCCAGTTTGAGGGACCCCATAACTAAGTGGCATTAATGTGAGGCTGAGGGGCGGTCTGAAGATCAATGTAGGGAGGAATTCATTATTTTGTTTAGCTTGATTGTATAGTTTAGTTTACTTTGTAATGTTGACTTTTGGTAGGCTAGCGAAACTACCGAGCGAAACTGTAGTTTCGCTCGGTACATAGATTAGACTGTCTCAGTGACAGTTTCGCTTGGCCAGGGAAACTGCCAGCGAAACTGTTCACTGGACAGTATATATATGCCGCCTTGTGCAGCCTTTTTGTAACTTTTGCAACATTGGTGAACCCTAATACAAGAAATCGTTTATTGGTGAGTTTTGGTGACGGCTAGGAGCATTTCTTACTATTTTTGTAGCTTGTAATCATCTCTTATCAATCTTTGGTTCATGTTGTGATTGTTCAATGCTAGAAAACCATTTTGGCTATTGAGAATCATCTATTGTTGTTATATCTTTGGTTTTCTTCTCAAAAACACCTTCATTTGCACTGATAAAGATCAGTGAGGACCAACAATATGGTATCAGAGCCTTTGTGCTCTTGATTTTGGTGTTTTTGAGTGTTTTTGGGTAAAACTTTGAAAATCTATTTTGATTCTGAAATCTGATTGTTTTGGACTGGAAATTGATTGAATATTGTGTGTTTTGATGTCCTGGAGACTAAGCAATCAACCGATCATTGCTCTATAGTGATTTGGGTTGATTTCTGATAATTTCTTCTTCAAAAAAGAGGGTTTTCTGTTCTGGGCGAAACTGCTGATTATTCAGCGAAACTGTGCCTTCAAACAGCGAAACTATCAAGCGATTTGGGAGTTTCGCCGTATTATTACCGAGCGAAACTATCATCACCGAGCGAAACTATTCTTTCGCCGAAAATCGAGAAGCGAAACTATTGTCATTTTTCTTGAACGAAAGTTCAAACCAGTTTCCAGCGAAACTAGCTAGCGAAACTGTGTGTCATCGGGTATTTCCGAGCGAAAGTACTGCCCGTGCATACAGCGAAACTAGTTGGCGAAATTGCTGAATTGGTTCAGTATTGTCAAGCGAAATTGCTGGCGAAATTATAAAATCCAGCGAAATTGTTCACCTGTTCAGGATTTCCGAGCGAAATTGCTGGCGAAACTACATCTCCCAGCGAAACTAATCAATTTGTCTTGTTCTTGGTTTGTTCTTTGTCTTTCTTATTTCAGGCTAATTTAAGATGGCGTCAGGTACAAATGCTGCTGACACTGAAAGTATTGCTCCAAACCGACCACCAAGGCTGATCAATGGAGACAATTTTGAAGATTGGAAACGATGTCTGAAATCGTTTTTTCTGTACACCGATTACAATCAATGGTTGTCAATTGTCAACGGACCTCACGTTCCAACAACTACTACTGGTGAAGTAACACAGATCAACAATAATCCGTCTTCCTTTACTGAGAAGGACTTGAAACTCATTGATCGTGATCAAAAGGCTCTTGGTGCTCTTTCTCTATGCCTGTCACAAGAAATCTACAATCGTTTTGCTGAGCACACTGATGCAAAAAGTTTGTTCGACGCTCTCTGTGAGTTTTATGATGGCAATGAAGACCTGGTGAAGGACAAGGAAGCCCAAGCCACTAAAGAATTCAATTCATTCACAAGCATGAAGAATGAAAAGTTGGTTGATTTGACAAATCGCTTCCTAACTGTATCAAGCAATCTGAAGAAATATGATGCGAAACTCACTAACTCTGAACAAATCAAGAAGCTGCTGGATGCTCTTCCTCCCGAGTGGAGCATTCAGGTTCGCATGCTAAAACAAGAAAGAAGTTTCCCCGACTACAAACTCATGGATGTAATTAACAAGCTTAAATCCTTTGAGTTGGATGTTCAAAGGAGAGAATACAATCAAACCATGGGTCCTACTAAAGTTTATTCTCAGAACTCTGCTTTCATCTCAGCCGTCACTCCCAAAGGAGCCTTATCTCAACTTCAATCTTCACATATTGGATCTGGTTCATCCTCAACTGCTTCCGCCACCAATCAGCAAACATCCCAGATTTCACCTGAATACATGGGATTGTTCTCATTGTTTACTAACAGTTATCAAGCTTTCGCTGCTGGAGAACTTCAAGGTTCGACTCTGACTGCTGAGGATATGTACCAAGTTGATCCAGATGATTTGGAAGAAACTGACCTGAAATGGCAAATGGCCATGTTGACTGTTCGAGCTAGAAAATTCTTCGAACGCACTGGGAGAAACACCTTCAAGAATCAAAATGGAAGAGTTGGTTTCGACAAGGCTAAGCTTAGATGCTACAACTGTAAGCAACTTGGCCATTTCAAAAGGGAGTGCCCAAGTCCAATTGTTACTGAACCGACCTCTGAGCCTGCAACTCGTGCCATCCCTATCACTGACAAAGCAGAAGCCAAGCTAACCAAAGAAGTGGCTCTTCTGATTAACTTTGATTGGAGTTCGGAGGTCTCTGAAGCCGAGGAAGCCATCAATCAAGCTCTTGCAGCTCAAATTCATGAGCAAAGCAATGAGCACACAGTTAACAGTTGTCAGAAGGAAGAAGCTGAGAAGAAGGTGAATGAGAAAACTGCAAGCACACCGGTGTGCACATGTGAAAAGGCTCTTGCTGCAGAAAAGGTTATAATGGATCTTTCATATGAATCTGTTCAAGATATGTGCTCTCATCCTTGTAGAATTCGTTTGTTCGGCATCTACAAGGCCAATCGATTGTTGATTGACACCAACAACGAATTAAAAACCATGAACACCCAATTAAAGGAAAATGAAGCAAAATATTTTGTTAAATTAAATGAGGCAATGCATGAAAATGAACATTTAAAACAAACTCTTCTTGCAAAAAATGTAGAAATAAACATGCTTTCTGAAAGAGTTACATTAGCCCAATTTGAAACCTCTCAACTTCAGACTAAGTTAGATAGATGGACTGTTTCTCAAATGAAAGTTGAAGAGATGCTCGTTAAACAACGAGGAGCTAAAATAAAAACCGGAATAGGTATGGAGAACAATGGGAATGTGTTTCCTAAGGTTTATCCTCCTCCTAGCACGCATTGTTATTCACCTACTCCGAAACCTCATCCCTTAAATGATTTAATTCCTAGTGATGCTAACAGTCTGCATGCAGGTCTAGAAGGAGTGAACCATAAGGAGATCAGGGAGGATTATGATAATGGATACGGTAACACAAGTGGGCTTGGATGCGGTAGTCTTAATTCTAAGGAGTCTGTTTCAAGTAGTAGTTTGAATTCCAAGAAGTCTAGTTCAGACAGTAGTGTAGCTAGTAATAGTTCTTCTTTAGATAGCAGTAGTGAAGAGTCCGTGTCTGTTAATCAAGAAAGATTTGTTTCAAATGAAAATGTTCAATGTCATGCAAGTACATCTCAAAATCGATTCAACAAATTTCTTTCTAATCCAATTCCTTCTTTTACACCGATACGAATTTCAGAACCTACAGAAAAACATATTTCTCAAAAGAAGGAATCATTTTTGAAAACTAATAATCCAAGGATTTCAAAAGATAAAACAAAAGTGGATTTTGAAACCAACAGTGACTCTGATTATAAAACATCAGATTCTGAGGAGGAAAGTACTTCAGAAACCTCCTCTTGCGCAAGTCACAGATCTCACTGTTTCCAGATGTGGTAAGGATGATCATGTTGTTAAAAATTGCAAAGAAAAATTAAATCGAACAAACCATGATAGATCCTTTGGCCACAAGGTAACCAGTTTTGTAAAACAATTCCTTGGGGGAAAACAGAAAGTCATAAATCCCGGAAATGCAAAAGTCTGGGTACCAGTTATTAAGTAATTTCTTGTTTTGTATTGCCAGGCACTCCCGAAGAACAGTTTCTGGCATATAGATTCGGGATGCTCTCGGCATATGACAGGGATGAAAGACCTGCTCACAAATTACAGAATCGTGGATGGTGGATTCGTTTCTTTTGCAGGAAATAAAAGAGGTGGTAAGATGGTTGGACAAGGAGACGTGTCAAATGGGTCTCTTACTCTGGAGCACGTCAACCATGTACCCGAATTAAAGTTTAATCTTCTGAGCGTGTCACAAATCTGTGACAAGAATATTCCCGTATTGTTCAAAGCAAATGAATGCCTGTTTCTCAAGCCTGAATTTACTGTGCCCGAAGAGATGGTGGCGATGCGTGCGCCTCGCATCAATGACACATACTTGCTGAATTTGACCTCAACTGCATCACTTACCTCCTCCATGACTTGTTTACTTTCAAAGGCATCTGTTTCTGAGTGCTTCTTGTGGCATAGACGTCTAGGACACATAAATTTCAAAATCCTAAACAATCTTGTCAAAAACAATTTGGTCCGAGGTCTTCCATACAAAGATTTTTCTGTTGTTGAAAAATGTCTTTCATGTGCTAAAGGAAAACAACATAAGAAGCCACATAAGCCCAAATTGGAGAATTCTATTTCTAGTCCCTTAGAATTGCTCCATACTGACTTGTTTGGACCTATTAGTGTCCCAAGTTTGGGAAAGAGAACTTACTGTCTTGTTGTGACTGATGATTATTCCAGGTACTCTTGGGTCAGATTCTTGAAGCACAAGAGTGAAACGACTGAAGCTTTACAAAATATCATCCTGTCCGTGGAAAGCTCAAGAAGCAAGAAAGTCAAGGCAATCAGAAGTGATAACGGAACTGAATTTCGAAATCAGATCTTTGACTCATTCTGTGCAAACAAAGGGATTCTTCGGCAATACAGCGCAGCAAGAACTCCACAGCAGAATGGAGTTGCTGAAAGGAAGAATCGCACACTGGTTGAAGCTGCTCGCACAATGCTGATTGAATCAAAGCTGCCTATCATTTTCTGGGCTGAGGCTGTGAACTGTGCGTCCTACGTGCTGAATCGTGTCCTGGTCGTAAAAAATAAGATGAAGACATCATACGAGCTGTATCATGGAAGAAAGCCGCTGATTGACTTCTTTAGGCCGTTTGGATGTTCGTGCACATTGCTGAATACCGAAGCTCAAATCACAAAATTTGGAGCTGTCTCCGATGAGTGTTTCTTCATGGGGTATTCTTCATCACAAAAAGCTTACCGTGTTTATAACAAACGTACTCGTATTGTGCAGGAATCCTACTACGTGGACTGGCAAGAATCTAACTCTCCCAACACCGGAACTGGACCCGAATGGTTTTATGATTCAGACACACTGTTCAAATCATTCAATCTTCCTATCCTAGCTGAAGCAAATGACAATCCTCCTCTCGTGATTATCACACCTCAACCTGAAATTCCACAACAAAACCCATCCTCATCCTCACCACCCCCACATCAATCCGATCCTCCATCTTCCTCTCATGAACTACCTCAAACCACCGAACCCGCTCCCCCCACCTTGACTTAAATCTCAAAACCTTAAAAGATTATCCACATGACCTCGTCATTGGCTCGATTACGGATGGAGTGAGGACTCGTCATCAGTCAGGATTGATTAACGAATGTTTGTTTACGTGTTTTCTGTCTCAGATTGTTCCTAAAAACATAGATGAAGCTCTTGCAGATCCAAGTTGGGTGGACTCCATGCAGGCTGAACTACAACAATTCAGAAAGCTGAAAGTTTGGAAATTGGTGGATCTTCCAGAAAACAAGGTTCCAATTGGTACAAAGTGGGTTTTCAGAAACAAACCTGATGATAGAGGTGTTGTGATCAGAAACAAGTCAAGACTTGTGGTTCAAGGTTTTTATCAAGAAGAAGGCATTGACTATACTGAAGTGTTTGCACCTGTTGCACGAATCGAGGCCATTCGAATCTTCCTGGCTCATGCTGCGCACAAGAATTTCAAGGTGTATCAAATGGATGTCAAGTGCGCCTTCTTATATGGGGATATTGATGAGGAAATCTATGTGGATCAACCTCCTGGCTTCGAAGATCATGAATTTCCTGACAAAGTCTACAAGCTGGATAAATCTCTGTACGGTCTTCATCAGGCACCCAGAATTTGGTATGAAACTTTGACTCAGTATCTATTGGGAAAAGGTTTCACTCGTGGGTCTATCGACATGACTTTGTTCAAAAAGGAGGTCAAAGGTGAAATGCTGATCGTTCAAGTATATGTCGATGATATCATTTTTGGATCAACCAATGAGAAGTTGTGTCGTGAGTTTGAGGAATTGATGAAAGAAAAGTTCGAAATGAGTATGATGGGAGAGATGTGTTTCTTCCTTGGGTTGCAGGTGGAACAAAAGCCTGACGGGATCCTTATTCATCAAGAAAAGTATGTTCTGGAGATTCTGAAGAAATTCAAGATGAACGACGCCTCAGCTGAACTTACTCCCTTCACATCTCAGACGTGTTTGACTCCCGACAGTGAAGGAAAGCGGGTTGACCAGAAACTTTATCGATCAATGATTGGGTCTCTCATGTATCTCACAGCCAGTCGTCCGGATATCACTTTTGCTGTGTGTTACTGTGCTCGCTATCAAGCTGATCCAAGGGAATCTCACGAAAAGGCGGTCAAGCGAATCTTCCGTTATTTGAAGGGCTCATCAAGATTGGGATTATGGTACCCTAAGGGTGGAAGTTTTGAGCTTAATTCATATTCAGACAGTGATCACGGAGGATGCAAACTGGATAGAAAGTCTGTTTCTGGAGGATGCCAGTTTCTGGGGGAATGTTTGGTTTCGTGGCAAAGCAAGAAGCAAACAACTGTCTCCTTATCTACAGGCGAAGCCGAATACATTGCTGCCTCCAGTTGCTGCTGTCAAGTGCTGTGGATTCAACATCAAATGATGGATTATGGAATTAATTTTCTTCATACACCGTTGTTTTGTGACAACGAAGCCGCCGTTGGAATCTCCAAGAATCCGATTCATCATTCGAGAACCAAACACATTGAAACACGGATTCATGCAATCCGTGATGCTCAAGAAAAAGGGTTTATTGACGTTGTCCCCATTGAAACCAAAGCCCAGAAAGCGGATATTTTTACAAAAACCTTTGATAAACCCCGCTTTTATGAGCTTATTAAAATGCTGGGCATGATATCTTTTTAAATTTTTGGTAAATAAAAAAAAAAAGAAAGGGGGGGGGATAAAATAAACCTTTTTATAAATACTCTTTTAAAATTTACTTCATCTTAAGTTTATTTTGTTTAAACCTAAATGCTAATTTCATTTTGTTTTGAATCAGGTGATTGTTGGAATTGAATCTGTTGAAATCAAGCAATCAATGATCATGCAGTCCTCCTCAAATGATTTCTGCCCATTTGTCATATGAATATGATCAGGGGAGTATTTTAGTCTCATTTACCTTGCAATTTTCTCATAAATGCTTTTTTATGTCCTTACTGTTATCTCGTGGGGAATTGGGGGTAAATCACACTAAACTACTTAAATTTCATGAAATCTTTCTCAAATGATCTCATTTCACTCATGAATTCGAAGCGGATTTCCTGTCAAAACCTTCTCTTCGATAGTGTGTCTCCGTTCAGCGTCTGTCATTTTTGTGTCAAGTATCGATCGAATCACTTTTATTTTGTTTTTCATCTTTGAAAATCCAAAAATAGTGTATTTGTGGATTTTGGGGGAAAATTGGAGCCACCAGATAATTTGGCATATAAATAATTTCAAACAAAAACAAAAATGAGAAATTGATCCGACCTTGTGAGAAATGATAGTATATCAACCTGCGTTATCTGCCATGGATAGAGTAAAAATAAAGGCTGTATTGTGCTTGTATGATTTTTGGGTGTGTATGCCTAATATGATATCTATGAGTAGGATATAAACATAACGCTTGCCTGATTTTGCTCTAGTTTTCATTTCTGGATAAGTGTTGCAATGATTCTAATATTAAGAGATGTTCTGATGTACGCATGCTTTGCAAATAAGGCTTTATGCCATTTTTACACTCGACTCAGTGGGTCTTCTCTGCGTGCCTAGGCGGCCGACCTGATCACCTGCTGATTGAGTTTCTTCTTTATTTTCTTGGTGTTTAGTATATATCATCGGACTGTCTCTGCGTGCCCACAAGCCGACCTGATTGTTGTTGATATATACGATTTCTGCTTTATTTTTCATTTTTATTTTCCTAAGTGCATCGGGCTTTCTCTGCGTGCTTTGCGGCCGACCTGATTGCTGTTCACTTAGGGTTCTGCTTTATTTTTGCATGAAACATCATGAACGCTTATCTCATTTGAAAAAGAATTAAAAGATAAGAAAAATCAAGATGAATATGATGATTTGTTAACTTCTTTGATAGAGTGAGGCTGGGTGATCAGTGCATGATTAATATACCTTAAGCATATCCAAAAATGTTAAATACTATTAGTGCATGCTTAATATCAAAATGATGCATTCGGGATCTGCTTGACTTGCATGCTGATTAAAATTGAAATTGAAATGTGTATGATGCGTATCGGTTGATATGATCTCATGTCTGGATCTTTCTCTAAAATTAAAAACAGAATCTGCTTGTATAGTTGTTTTAATTCCCATTTTGAAAATTCAAAAAGATTTTTCTTTCTGCGTTATTTTTGATAAGATCGACACTTTGTAAATATTTTGGTGATTCGTGTGAGTTTGTCGGCTTTCCAAAAGTTCTAAATTTCAAATAAGTCTTTTGTTGAAAATTAGGGTTTCAGCGAAACTGTGTTTCGCCCGGTTAGTTTCGCCGTGTGGGCTCACAGCGAATCTGTTTGTTTCGTTACCGGCGAAACTGTTTTGTTTGATCTGGACTTCAGCGAATCTGTTCTTTCGCTACGGCGAAACTACTGTTTCGCCCGAGCGAAACTTCGGGCGAAACTGCTTTCGCATATATACCCCTTCATCGAGAATCTCGGTCACTTTTCACCGAAACCCTAAACGAGAAAACCTTTCACCGACCCCTCGCGAAACTCCAATTTCGCCTAAACTGTTTCATCACTTTTGTCCTTCTAACCGATAATCGGTTCAAGGTAGTGTGTTTCTCAGTCTTTTTTCGGTATACCGCAACCATAATCGCATCAGTTTTTACAGTTTTTGGGGGTTTTTAAACCGAATCGTCAACAAGAATTTCTCGCCTTTAAACTGTTGTTAAACTCTCGTTTGAACCTGCTTTACCCTCGTCTAAGTGTTCTAGATGTTCACTGTGGTTTGATTGTGCGAAAACTGTGCTTAAAATCGATTTCGGAAATTTGAATTTCAAAATTTCGCGTCCAGCGAAACTGCGTGTTCGTTCGGCGAAACTGAACGAAAGTTCATCGATCACGAGCGAAACTGTCAGCGATCATGCCCAAGTTTCGCTGACAGTGGCGCCGTGATTGCTAGCGAAACTGCTGTTTCGCCCTCAGCGAAACTGTAGTATCGCAGCGAAACTGCTGTGTCGCAGCGAAACTGACCCAGTCAGTGTCGCCGAGATCAGTTGTCGCGAATCTGGTTATTTCGCCGTGTGCGACTTTGTGGCATCTTAGCGAAACTATAAGTTCGCAGCGAAACTGTCAAATTTTTTAAATTTAATATTTAATTTAATTTAATTTAATGTAAGTTCGGTTTTACTTACAAGCTCTCGGTTTCATGTGCAGAACAATGTCAGATCTAAAGCACGATCCTCGGAGCAATGTCACCGCATACTTGGATCTCCGCACCGACAAATCTCTAGGATTCAGAGACTGCATCGAGTGGCTGAAGCAGTCTTGCATATCTCATGCGATTTCATACTCACCAATCATCGATGATAGACATATTAAAGAATTTTGGCTCACGGCTCAGTTTGACGTTAGAGCTAAGCCTGAGTGTATTCGGGCAAGAGTCATGAAGAAGGATCTTGTAATCACAATGAAGACCATTGCTGAAGCTCTAAAGCTGGAGGATGATGTCGGCGATGTTACCCAGCTAAAGGAGTTAGATGTTTTAAGAGGTTTTGAAAGAGAAATGGGTTATGAAGGAGGAGATCTATGGAAAGCTAAGAAGGAAATTAAGAAATCCTTAATGTCAAAAGAATGGAGATATATTGCCCATGTCTTCATTTCTTGCATCGATGACAGGAAAGGCGGATCTGATGGATTAAATCTGAACTGGGCTGAGGCAATGTTATTAGTCTGCAGAGGCAAGAAAGCTAATATTCCTCAAAGAATCTTTGATGCCATGACGGCAAACATTCAAGCGTTAAAGAAATCTAGATGGTTGTTGTACCCAAGGTTCTTGGAAATGATCATTGAACATCTGGCACCTGAATTGCCCAAGCAGGGTGTTGCTCTTGTTCTTAATCCCATGCACCCTAGAATCCTCTCAGACTGTGCTGGAACAAGAGCTAATTTCTCCGGATACACCACGTACTTAATGAAACACATGTATCCTGCTCAAAGGTATGAATACATCAAGAAGCTAATAGAAGATGAGAACAAAAGAAGAAAAGAAGGAAAGGTGAGTGAAAATGTGAAGGGTAAGAGGAAACAATACATTAGAAGTTCGACAAAGGAACCAGCTGATGAAATTGAAGAAGAACTGGAAAACCTTGCACAAAAGAAACAGAAATCAAAGGAAAAGCAGAATACTCCGACAGAAGATGAGCTGAGGGCTTCAAAGAAAAGAAGAATAGATCCCAGGGCTGAATTGGACGAAGACATCATCAGAGGTGTAAATACCTCTTTGTCTAATGAATTGGGTATGATTAAGACCAAGCTGGTCAATTCTGAAATTCGAGAAAAAGAGAAAGATGCTCAGATCAAGAACATGAACGAGATCATTACAAAACAATCCTCTTGATCAAGACCCTGCTTGTTGAAATGAACGAAATCAAGAAGCATTTGAATATGCCAAACCTGATGAGTGATGCCGAGATTGATTCAATGACTGACTTCTCAAAGGTTACAACTGAAGCAGCTGGCGGTAGTGGAACTGGTGGATTGGGTGCAAGTGGTTCAGGTGTAAATGATGCTGGTGGTAGTGGTGATGTAAATATTGAAGATCTTGATAATATTAATGTGAGTGACGTAAATCTCTACAGCTTTGAATCAGAAAAACAGCCTGAGATCGTCCAAGCTAAATTCCATTTGATCGATGAAAGTGAAGATGAGGCTGATATTGATGATCACACAGAGCCGGAAAGCTATACTTGGAAAGCACATTCTCTCACTTATCAAGCAAAGATAAGTTCCATAAGTGAAGAAGTTCTTGAATTCAACAGAGAAGAATGGTTTAAGAAACCTGAGCTTGAAGATCAAACCCCTCTGTTTCAAAACATGGCTCAGCCTAGAAGAAAAGAGTCAGACAGACACATCATTAGCTGGAAATTCAGTGAGTCTGCGCATGCTTTTATGATCAAGAGAAGAGGGGGGAGCATTACCTATATTCGTAAACGAGAAAATTTCAAGACCTTGCCCAGATGGGATCTGAGAAGGCTGGCAGAGCTCCCCCTCATAGACGAAGACAAAAGCGTCAGGGCTACAAACCTGAGAATAATGCTTCAGCAGGCTGCTAAGGACGACTTTGTGTCGTTTGGATTTATGAAGGGGAAAAGGATGAAGTCAACAACTGAAATTGATGAAGTTACTGGGAAGCCGAAGGTCTCCTTAAAGTTCAGTCCAGCAAAAACTATGAGCAGAATCAGAATTCCTGATCAACAATTGTCAAGGCTGCAAACATTCCAGAAGTGGTTTTATGATAATAACACTGGTGAAGCTGTTATTAGAATCGGAAAAGACTCTGAGATTAGGCTGTTCGACCCAATGGAGGTCTTCTCTTTCAGTAATGACGACTTGAAGACTTTGTGCGAAAATCATATCAGATTTGGGGCTGGAGATGACACCGCAGAAGAGGCAAGCTTGTTTATGAGAGTTGCTAACAAGGCCCGGGGAATAGTCAAGGAAATAAAAGATTTAGCACTGAAAGTCAAGGCTACTGAAGATAAGATCGAAGAAGATAGGGATCTGGCGAATCAGATGAACAAGTCTCTGAGTGGTCTTGGAGAATCTTCTACACAAATCACAGAATTAGAAACTGAAATCCCCGTTGCTGAAGAGCCAATTAATTTGGGAGATCCAGAGTCCGATGCCCCAGGTGCTGATGAAACAACCATTGTAGGGGAACCTGAAGATAATGTCCCCGTTGCTGACATGCCAACCGTTTTGGGGGGACCAGAGACTGAAATCCCCGTAGCTGAAGTGTCCAATGTTTTGGGGGAAACAAATGTGAACAAGGAACCGAACCAGACTGAAGCCGGAGCTGACAAATGAAGATCAAGAGGCTGAATCCCTCCCTAGGGGGAATATTGAAGATCAATGTAGGGAGGAATTCATTATTTTGTTTAGCTTGATTGTATAGTTTAGTTTACTTTGTAATGTTGACTTTTGGTAGGCTAGCGAAACTACCGAGCGAAACTGTAGTTTCGCTCGGTACATAGATTAGACTGTCTCAGTGACAGTTTCGCTTGGCCAGCGAAACTGCCAGCGAAACTGTTCACTGGACAGTATATATATGCCGCCTTGTGCAGCCTTTTTGTAACTTTTGCAACATTGGTGAACCCAAATACAAGAAATCGTTTATTGGTGAGTTTTGGTGACGGCTAGGAGCATTTCTTACTATTTTTGTAGCTTCTAATCATCTCTTATCAATCTTTGGTTCATGTTGTGATTGTTCAATGCTAGAAAACCATTTTGGCTATTGAGAATCATCTATTGTTGTTATATCTTTGGTTTTCTTCTCAAAAACACCTTCATTTGCACTGATAAAGATCAGTGAGGACCAACACGGTCTTACTGCCTGTTGGTAAATAATCTTACGAGAAGGGTATAAATTACGGGTTACCAACATCACCGTTGATAAGTCTCCCAAATGATATTATCTGCGACCAGGTTAGACGTCAGGAACGATGAAGTATCAGGAGCCCTCCTTTTCCTTTGTGTCTTTGAACGATCCCGATTCAAATTACCACTACCATACTGCCCACAATGGGTGCACTTGCCCGCGAATGTGGTGAAATAGTAATAGTTTAAGTAAATCGTGTTTATAAATTTAAAAGCTTAATTGCTAAAAGGTGTCACAAAATAACGATAAATTATATACTCACCACAACACACCAAGTCACTTGAAATATTCATGGACGATTTTTCAATATTTGGTACATCTTTTGAGTCGTGTTTGAACTAACTAACCCGAGTCTTAGAACGCTGCATAGAAACTAATTTGGTGTTAAGTTGGGAAAAGAGCCATTTTATGTCTCAAGAGGGGATCGTGTTGGGACATGTGGGGTCTAGTCGTGGGATTGAGGTTGATCGTGCAAAAATTAAAGTAATTTTAACTTAACTCCTCCCACAATTGTTAAGGGTGTAAAGGCATTCTTGGGACATGCCAATTTCTATAGGAGGTTTATCAAAGATTTTAGTAAAATTACAAAACCTCTTTGCAAACTGTTGTTGAAAGATGAAGTCTTTGATTTTAATGATGAGTGTGTAACTGCTTTTAACACTTTGAAAAACAAATTAATTGAAGCACCAGTTTTGCAAGCACCCGATAGGTCCACGCCATTTGAAATTATGTGTGATGCATCAGATTATGCGGTTGGGGCAGTTTTGGGTCAACAGGTAGATAAGAAACCGGTAGTGATTTATTACGAATGTAAGAGTTTAGATGGAGTCCAATTGAATTATACTACTAGTGAAAACGAATTACCTGTAGTTGTTTTTGTTCTAGATAAATTCAGGCCATACATTTAGGGGAGCAAAGTGATAGTTTATTCGGACCACAGCGCGGTCCGGTATTTGATGGAGAAGAAGGATGCCAAACCGAGGTTGATTCGGTGGATCCTTTTGTTGTAGGAACTTAACTTGGAGATTAGAGACAAGAAAGGGAGTGAGAATGTGGTGGTGGACCATTTGTCCAGATTACCCCACATTGAGGCTGAAGATGACGAATTCATGATCAATGATACCTTTTCGCATGAGCATTTACTTCAGGTTTCAAATTTACCTTGGTATGCTAACATTGTTAATTATTTGGCTACAGGTACAATTCCGGATCATTGGCACAAGAAACGAAAATTGCACTTGAAGGCTTAAGCGAGTCAATACATCTGGGATGAGCCAAATTTGTTCAAGGTAGGATCGGACCAAATAATCTGGAGATGTGTACCCGAGTCGGATGTACAAGCGGTTCTGAGTTTAGTGCACGCATCAGCATGCGGAGGGCATTTTAGTGGACAGAAGACGGGGTACTAGGTCTTATCATCCGACCGGTTTTAGCCCTTAATTTTTAAGGATGCTTTTGAGTTCACGCGGAATTGTTTGAGATGTCAACAGATGGGAAGCATCAGCAAGTGCAATGGGATGCCTTACAACCAATTTTGGTTGTTGGAATTTTTAATATTTGGGGCATAGATTTTATGGGCCCATTTCCCAGTTCTAATGGTTTTGTTTATATTTTAGTTGTTGTAGAGATTATGTGTTAAAGTGGATAGAAGCCATTGCCACTATAACTAAATTAATCAGTGGCGAAGCTTGAAAATATCAAGTGGGGGGTCGGGATCTAATTTTTTTTCCTAACGTCAATTTTTGGGTAAATGGGGCGTCGAAACCGGAGTATATCGAAATTTTCTACACGAAAATTATATACCCCCTACATCGCAAAAACTTTTTCGGGGGGTCGGGCGCTCCCTCCCGCCCCTTAAAAGTTGCGCCCCTGTAACTAATGACCACATTGTCGTTTACAAATTTGTCCAACAAAATATTTTTACAAGATTCGGAGTCCCTCGTGTGATCATTAGGGATGGGGGACCCCACTTCAAAAAAATTAATTTGGCAATTTACTCAAATGAGACGGCATAGACCACCGAATTGCAGCCTCATATCATTTGCAAACTAGTGGACACGTGGAGGTTTCCAATAGGTAAATTAAAGAAATTTTACAAAAAACAGTGTGAACCGACCGTAAGGATTGGTCAACCAAATTGAATGATACCTTGTGGGCGTATCGCACTGCCTATAAAACACCTATTGGAACCACTCCCTATCGGTTGGTCTATGGAAAGGGTTGCCACTTACCTGTTGAGTTAGCTCACCGTGCACTATGGGCTGTTAAAGAAGTTAACTTGAGCTATGATGATGCATGTAGAGAAAGGAAGCTACAATTGGGAGAATTGGAGGAGTTACGTGATGAGGCGTACGAATATGCATCGGCTTACAAGAACAAGATGAAGAAGGTCCACGAGGTGAAGTTGAAGTTGATGAATTTCTAGGTATTTCAGAAAGTATCGTTATACAATTCCAGGCTTAAATTGTTCCAGGTAAGCTGAAAAGTAAGTGGACGGGGTCGTAGCTCATCACAAGTGTGTGTGGGGGGAGGGGGGGGGGGTAAGGTAACATCAAGATTTAAGACTTGGAGGACCAGCTGAGGCAGGTGGTGAATGGTCACAGAGTAAAGTCGTATCCGGACTCGATAGATATTCACGTGCATGTGGACAAAGATGACTATTTCTTGGCGCCTGCTTCTGAAACACAACAAACGTGAAAGGGAATTACAGTCTGGCTGAAGACCTTTTGAACTTAGCACTAACTTGGAGACAACCCATGGGTTTGTTTAACGTTTTTCATGTGTTCTTAGGAAATCGGGAGGCTTAGGAGTGAAATTTTGCAATTCATCAAGTTCCACGTACGTTTTATCAAAAATTTTGTAGTAGGAACGCTCGGTGGTGCAAAAAAAGTGTTTTCAAAGAGTTAGAAAAAATTTGAAGTCCCAAAAATATTTCAAATTTTCTGTCAAAAAGGGGATGGGCGGTACGCCCTAAAATTGGCCAAACGTATGGGCGGTACGTTTTTCAAGATATTTTATTCTCTTAATTTTGGGGCCTGATATCTAATGATTTAGGGTTGTATGCCCAATTTCTAAACGATGAAAAAAATAAATATCTTCAACCCCTGTTTGTCCCCACTTCACAACCACACCACCCGTCGCACCACTAGCTATCGCCACCGTTGGGCGCCACCATCTCCACCACACACCACCTTTAACCACAGTCGCCACCACCGATCGTCATCACCATCACCACTGTCCAATCTTATCGTTGCCGTTTCCAGTGAGCACCGCCATGACTATCGCCGATCACAGTCACATCCGACCAACACACCACCTTTCATTTCCGTGTTTTATACCGAGAAATACAGGTTCTATCTTCCTCCCGTTTGTAAATTTTTGTTAGACTAGTTTCAAGTTTTTAGGTTCGGTTTTAATTTTTGTTCGATATGTGCTTGATATAAAACTGGTAAAGTGAGAACGAGGTTGTCGAAGCGATGTTTTGGTTATGGAATAACCGGGGAAGTAACTGATTATCGGTTTTGCGGTTTGAATTGGGTAGCGTACCGCCTAGGGTTCTTAAATTTAGGGCGGTACGCCCTGATCTTGAATTAGGGTTTGGCAACTGAATTGGGCGGTGTAACACCCCAATTTGTTTTATTTTAGGGCGGTACGCCCCTTGGCTAAAAGGATAGTTTTTTCACAATTTTTTTTTCTTTAAAATAATTTTTTGATTTTAATTTTTAATTTGTAGTCTTAGTTTTTATTTCTTGTTGATTTTGTTTTTCTTAAAATTTTTGAAAAAATAAAAAAAATCACAAAAGTACAAAAATAGTTTGTTTGTTTTGGAATTGAGTTGCAGTGTGGGGCCCGATTATTATTGTTATTGTATTTGTTAGAGCATATTCCTATGTTACAGTGTGTCTCGTGTATTGTATCTATATGAGAGCATTATGTTGTGAGTCTTAAAGATAAAGGTTGGTACGGAAGTCATGATTTTGGTACACTGAGACTAGTTTTGGTACGTTGGCAGAAAAGTGACGTTCACTAAAACTGACGTAACTTGAGAACCGTTAAGGGATACGGGAGTTAATACCAGCCAAAATGTTCGTCTCGACAAGATCTATACTTTTACTGGACTAACGGCCAGTACCCTCCGGTTTGACCCCCAAAATCCGCTTGGAAGACGTCCGTTTTCGAGTTTGAGGTTTTGATATCCAATTTCACAATTTTCAAAATGTATGCAATTGATGAATTTATTGCGAGTCATAGTCAGAATGTGCCGAAGTTGATAAATCTTGGAGATTATCATGGTTGGGCAACAAATTTTAGAGCATATATTGTTGATTTGGATAAACGATTGTGGTTACCAATTTCAAATGAATATTAGTATCCAACTTTTGGTGGTAATTTTAAGATGAGATGGAATTTTTCACCTGAAGAAAGGGATTCATATGATCAACATGAAAAAGCTATTGCACTTCTTCTGTTAGCTTTGCCTATAACGTCTAAAAATCAAGTCAGAGATTATGGAAAAGCAAAGCAGTTATGGGATTTTGAAAACAGACAGTGTGAGGAACATATGTCTACCATTTCTCAGAAAAAAATTGATCAGGAGTTGAAGTTTAAAGGTAAAATTGAAGAATTAGAGAAGAAAGAAGCGAAGTTATCTGAAGAAAATAGTATTCTGAGAAAAGAATTGGAGGAATGGAAAAATAAAATTCATGATGATTACGAAGCAAAAATTTAATAGAGTGCATCTTCCTCTTGTATAGCGTGTACTAATTTTGTTAAAATTAAGGAAGAATGGTTAAAAAAAATGAGTGTTAATTGAAGAATGCAATAAAGCTAAATCTAAGGAAAAGGAAGCTATTGAAGATTTTGATGCTTTATTTGGAAAATAATATCCTCTTCAACAAAAATATGAAAATGTTAATAAAATTGTTGTCGAAGCTGCTGATAGAGTAATTCAACTTCAGGAGGAACTCACAAAGTTGCGTGATAAAAATGGTAAGGTTCAAAATCAAAATGATATTTTGAAACAAGATGTTGCCTATTATAAGAAACATGTAGAGAAGGTTACTGCAGAAGTTCTTGCTGGATGTGATAGAATGTATAGTCAAAAGCTTAAGTATAACGAGTTGTCTGCGTAATTTATTGCTTCTCAAAAGGAGTTACTGGAAGCTAATACAAAGGTTTCTGAGAAAAAGATTGAAATGCTTGATCTTCAATGAAAACTTAAGAACTGCAATACATCAAGTGTATTTCAGAATTATCTGTATCATCTGGAACGAGATGGCAAACCAAGCAAAGATGTTTCTAATCATGAAGTTCTTGCTCAAGTGATTGATCTGTAATGCCATCTAATGTGATTTAACTCAGAAATTGCAAGATTATCCTGAAGGAGATGGTGTTAAGTCTAGAAAAGCAAAGAAGTCAAAAACTAAGAAGAATAAAAAGGAGGTTGATTATTGCAAAGGATTGAAGTTTGATTCCAAGTCTACTTTTCTTGATATAGAAAAGATTTTTGAAGGGAATCCAGGTCATGTGAAGATTCCTGATTTTTCTGATATCGTCATTGATGAATCAATCACTAAATAAGGAAGTTGGTGTTAAAGCTATCAAAGATGAATTTTCTCGTCTAGCTTCACAAGGGCATTCTGTGAAAGAACATCCTAAACAGAAGTATGGTGGTTTGGGATATGAAGGAAAAGAGGTTCCAATTAAGGATTCCAACAAGAAGGAATTCAAAACAAAGAAGATAAAGAAACAAAATGTGTTTTCAAA
>JBCNJP010000160.1:58322-73322 GCA_039602395.1 Deinandra increscens subsp. villosa
TATACCTAGGACTTATGTGTGTGACATGGATAGATTTTCATAATTAATAAACCTTAAAATATAAATTAAAGTGATGAAACTGCCTGAGTAAGCGAAAGCAACATGAGTTTAAAGATGGACAAAAAATACCAGCAATCGCCTGAACATGCGAAGTAACTGAAGCTGAAAAGGGTTCCTCAGTCACAGATTATCTGGTGTGATCCCTTATAATACCTCTTCACTCAAAACTCAGTCAATTAACATTTTTAATTTTAATTTTAATCTAGTTTGGTCCTTTTATTTTTTTCTTGTTTAGGGTTAAAATGCCAGATATTAAAAATCTCGGGCTTGAGTTCAGGGGAAGCTTTTAGTAATAAACGGGATTAACTTTGGGTGTTTTGATGATAAAATTGAGTTTGATTAAAAAAAATAGGTTTTGTTAATGTTTGGGTGGCATTCGCTCAACTTCAAAATCTTAAGGGGGTTAATTGTAATTTTTTTTATCTTTGAAACAAAAATAAGGAGGAGAACCGGTTCCCCTTCCCACTTTACATCGCCTCCCTTTCTTTCTCCAAACCCTAGTTTCATCCCACCTCCTCCGATAGCCATCACCACCTCCTGCCACCGCCATCCATCACCACCATAGCCATCGCCACCTCCCTGCGACCACACCATCACCTTTCTCATCCGAAATCTCCACCGGCACACCCCCACTCACCCACGCCGCCGCCGCCACTGTCCTCTCTAAATCCGCCGCCTCCGCCACCATGTCAACCATCCGACACCACTGTGCCAGTCGGAATCCACTTCCGATCATCGTTCCAGTGTCAATTTGAGCCATGGCCCCTCGGTTGAAGCGTGTCGCTCGACCCCCTCAAGACCGGCTTGAGTAGGTTTCTAAATTCTTGTATGTTTTTGGTCAGGATTGGATGAGATGATGAATTGGGTCAATTACTTGAGTGAAATCGTGTTCAATACATGAATATATGGTCGTTTTAACTGAGTTGCAGGTGTGTAGTGAAGAAGAAGAAGCTTTTCGATCCAAACCTGGGGCTTTTCGATCAGGCTGAGAAGCTTTCCGATCAGCCCCCGGTACTTTTTGATCACCGGTTATCGGTGACCTGACTTCTCGATCGAAGAACTGGGCTGTCCTATCGAAAGCTATGCTTTTCGATCGGAGCCTGGACTTTTCGATCGCGACCAGTACTTTTCGACCAGGGATCTCGGTAACTTGTGACTTCTCGATCGGACGGATGCTTTCCGATCGAAAACCCTGCTTTTCGATCGGAAAGGTACCAGATGATGTTTCAAATGGTTTTTCAGTTGTTGTTAAGCCGTTATGTTGTCCGTTTTTCGAGAAATTCTTAAAACTAACGAATTCTTATTTGTTTGGATGTTTATCTGTGTTTGTGAGTTCAGGGACTTAGAATTTGTCAAGGATCACAATACGGTAGCATATTTGCTTGATCCACCTGCAGAGTATCGGGAGAAGTACCGGTCAATGATTGAAGGTCTGAAGAGGTGCTGTTTACACTATGCTCTTACTTCAAACCCTGTCATCTGCAAGCGTATGCAACAGGAATTTTGGAAGACGGAGTATGTGTCTGATGATGGAAAGCAGATAATAGCCAAGATACAAGCAACAACAGTGGTCTTATCAGAAGAAAATTTTAGACAAGCTCTCAGGCTAAAGGATGTTGCTGCGGATCCTATTTCTCTGGATAAAGAAATGGTTTCTCAATGCCTAAAAGAAATGGGATATCACACAGTATCTCCTCCTACTATGAAGGCTCTCCTTCTGCCGTACTGGAGAATGCTGGCCCATTACTTGCAGAAGTGTGTGATTGCCAAGAAAATCTCGACAGATCAACTGAACCAAGTGCACACCCATGCTATGGTGTCACTAGTTAGAGGGGTTCGATTCAACTGGTCCAGGTTGATATTTGATGATGTGAAGGCTATAGTGACCAGAGATAAAAAGTTTGCAGCCGTTCCGAGGTTCATCCAGTTAGCTCTGGATTCTAGATATCCAGCATTGAGGAAGACCAATGACAATCATGATACTAAGCCTATGGGCATTGAGGTTTTCCCGATGATCAACCCAAAGAAGAAACTGACTGATAAAGTACCGTTTGGTAACAAGCTTGGTGAATTTGCTGAGATAGCAAGAGAGGAGGTTCCTGTACAAAGAAATGCAGTCATTGAAGAAGAAAACAATGTGCCTGCCTCTCAGAAGCCAGTTACTGAACTTACAGATAGTTCAGATTGGGAGGATTTTGATCTAGAAGATGTGCAGATTGGTGCACTGAATTTTGAAGGCGAAGAGAATATCAATTATGACACATATCTTGATGACATTGATATTGAGGAAGTTGAGACTGAGACTGCTGAGACGCCACTGATAAGAAAATGGAAAGCCACGGAGGATCCTCCCTTCGGTGCTTCTATTACGGGAGAACTGACTGAAACTGGTAAGATTGCTACACAACACCATGAAGAAGCCCCAAGTGACCCTAGAAGAAGAAGATTGGACCCTCGTGTGCCACCAGTCACTAGTTCCAGTGCTTGTCAATCATCTTCACAACCCACAGCCCAAGACAAAGGGAAAGCGGTAAAAACACCTGAATACATGTTGGAAAAGGAACTTAGAGAAGAAATTGAAAATCTGAAATCCCAGAATGCTGCCCAAAGTGAGATTATTGGAGACTTAATTGATATCCAAAAGGTCCACAACACTGAGTTGGAGAATCAGAAAAAGATAAACCGAGAGTTTACCAGACAATTCAGAGATTTACACAAGTTGATCAGGCAGCTTAACTCTGACAAATCAAGAAGGTCAAACCCTAGCCAAGATGATTAGGGTGATCCAGGAAAGAAGGAAGGTGGTTCAGGTGCAGGTGATTCCTCACAATCACTAGCATTTGACTTTGAAGCAGATTTCCCTGAGAAATCTAATCCAGTACTACCTGAAGCCTCTGTTGAAGATAAAGATACAAGGGATAGAGAGTACATGACAGTACCTGCTTCCGAGTTTGATGGAGGTTGGGAGGCTCAGACTTTTGCTTATCCTCCTGAGAGGTATTTAATCCAGCTGGGAGAGCATTATCATGATAAGCAGAGAATTACTGCAGGAATCAAATCCTGGATGTTTGATGGAGAGAAGAACATGTTTGTTGTGCGAAGAAAGGGTCAATATCCATTGGAGTACTACAAATGCTGGACCCAGTTTTACTCCTGGACAAATGTGGATCTGACGATGCTTTACAAGGCACCTTTTACAAATCTATCACAGAATGAACAAGCTAAGTATTTTTATAAGAAATTGGAAAATGCAGTTGCGCAGCAAGTTCAGGAGATTTGAAGATTTTCCTCACAAGAAATCATATGTTAAGAAGTATAGGGGTGTATTCAAGTGGGATGGACAGAAAAGTATTCCTGGAAAGGAGGATGTTGCTGGAAAGAAGTTTACAAATGTTCTGTATCCACCAACTGAGAAGACAAAAACAATACCCTTGCCAATGAGACATCCAGAAGATTGTCTGCATGACTTCCAAACTTGGGCATATAGTGATTACTCTGGTGAAGCCAAAATTCTCTACAAATCAAAGACAATGAGTGTCATGGAAGTTCATGATTTAATGAGGTTTCATAAGAAGGATATAATGGTATTGGCCAAGCATCAGATTGAGTGTAACCAAGAAACTGAAGAATATGCCAAGTGTTATACTAGAGCTGTGGCTGAGATTGTATCAAAGAAGCTGTGGTATGATCTAGCAACAGTGCATCTGTCAAAGAAGTTCAGAAAGTGAATGTTGTCTAATGCTAAAGCCTAGGGGAATATTGTAGAGTCTAGAATTTTTATAAGGCTTTTGCATTAGAAATACTTTTGGGCTAGTTAAATGTAGTTGGGCTATAAACATGTAAATGGGTTGTGTGGGTTAGGTGTTGGTCGAAATTAGGCCCTATAGGCTGAATCTATAGCTTGTTGATCAAGCATAGGCTTCCCTATATAAGGATAGCTAGTTTATGTAATTAGGGTTGATTGCTTTTTTGGTGTTTTTGCGAATTGGTGTTTACGAAATTCTCTTGAGAAAATTTCGATCAGTGTATTGCAATTAAGGTGATTAGTAAAGTGTTTTTCTTAATCTGGTTTGTGTTCTTACTCTTGTTCTTAGTGCTTATTCATATTATTTACAATTAATCTTGAATCACCTATAATCACCGGATTCCGCACGGTGGTTATAGACTTTGATATCGCGTGAGGGTTTGATTTGATCCTTACAAAAATGCAGCGTACCACCAACGGACCAACTAAATTAACGTATCAAACTCCGGACCAGTGATATTAGCGTACCAATTTGAGTAGCGTACCAATGAGGTACGGAGTAACGAGCTACGGAGCAGAAAATAACCCTCGCGTATCAACTTGAAGATTGTCTAGCGGACCAGAACAAGCATACCAGAACCACGAAGAAGATTGTCGTGCGTACCAGTTATGTACCAAAATGTTCTTCGTCCGTACCAGCGGTGTACCAAGCTAATTCGAATGAATTTTGATAAAATTTGACAAATTAGACCTGAATTTGGATCAGTGTGATGCGAGAACACTCTAGAAGCACTCAAAAATCATTTTTAACCTTTGAATCACTCAGATTTGAGAAAAATCCCAAAACCCAACTTTCTCTCTCTAGGAATCTCGAATTGGACCAAACCAAAGTAGTAGAGCAACCTGCATTGCTCTGATACCACTTGTAAAACCACAGATGGATCTTACTACTGCATGATTCGGTTAATCAATGAACACAGAAGTAAATAGAGCTTTGCTTTATTGATTCACTAAGAGTTACAAGCTAGAGAGAGAAACACACCCAGTTTACACACACTTAAGAAGATGAAACTCTCAGAACTATTAAGCTCTCTCTAACACGAACTAATTATAATCACTTACATACAAGCTGGCGTACCACCTGGCGGACCAGTTGGTACGCCCGTACCAACTGGTACGGTGGACCATATGGTACGGCCATCTTGGTATGCTGACTATATGACTCACACAGACGCTCTAGAATAGATACAATATACGAGACACAACGTAGCATAGGAATATGCTCTAACATAACTTTTGCTCTCATGATTCGAATCATATGCGAGCTAATTCCCAATGATTTCCGATTCTAGCACTTGTAATTATCCTTTATGTCTTGGATAAGTTTGCAATCTTTCAACCGTGAAGTGTTACTCTCGTAGCTAGCTTTCCGACTACTTAACATCGCCAATGATGAAATTTCCTTGTACCTCATCATAGTAATACTCCCACGACTTTTATGGAAGCCCTATTTACCCTCTATCAAGAATTAACCCCTTATTATCTATTACTGATGAAACTCTCGGCCTTATCCTTCTCCCTTTTCACGTTTTGAGTATCCTAAGAATCCTTATGATGGAGTAACTATTCCTCTCTTGGAAAGTATTACACCAATTTACCCATGCAATTTTCTACATCTGTTAACACTCTTGCTATGACGCATATCTGCAAAAAACAATAGGTGGTGGTATGCCTAGAAGATTTCTATGACTTAACTTTCTAGACTTGAGAAACCTTTAAATACGTGGATTCTCATCGACTCAGAAAGCTTTCACCTATAATCCCTGTTTCATACCCCTAAATGATGAGTGATCGATTGATCGAATCGAACTTCTAGAAACATGTTCTAAGGAGCAGCTTGACTTCAGTCTAAGAGATAATACTTCTCAATCGCCTACTCTTTTGGCAACTTTCTGACGTTCACTGAAGTGAAAACATCCCCCTATCCCATTGTATCCACTGCACAATGTGACCTTTTGATCCACGATAAACCTACACTAAACCTTAACAACGGTTCATATGTCCACTCACTTAAAGCCAATTTTTTTATATACAGACGGATTTTGTTTCGAAGACCCGCTTTTATATCATACTCATTTCATATCATACTTCCCAGCATCGTATATAAACCGATGTTTTGACAAAAACGATACAATTCGAACGAAGCGCGAGGACGTCAAGGAGATTGGGCACACTTGTGGACTCAAGCAATGAACAACCCTCTACACGAGATACTTACTCTATCGAATATTGCAACCTTTGACACATTCACTTAGATATCATTCGGTGCGAAATCTTTTCCAATCCTATCAGGCATGTTGGACAATCCTCTCGGATTTTATACTACCCATTGCATCACTTACACCCCCCCCTACTATGTATCTTAACAAGTACCATTATAAACACACATGTCATACTTTGGAATGTGTAGTTGTGACTACCATACGTTTGCTATCTCAGCACTCACTTGAATTCATAAACCAAACCATTGGCGCTCTTTATTCCGAATTTACTATTCTCATACATGATGATACTCCTACATAGAACCCCTCGTTATTCATATTTATTGTCTACGCTTTTGAATTTTTTGAAATCTTTGCACCCATTTTTTATATTCCACCAATGGGAATTATGTACGATGATAAGTCACATGATATTGAAAACCCCAAGCTTAAATTTATACCTTATGGTCTTCTAACTCCTTGAATCTGCTTTGGAATCCAGATCGCTATGATATTTGCATCACGCGTGCGAGATCTCGGCGTCCACATTAGAATGACAAATTACTAGTATTATGAATGGAACTCCTACAGTGTTGGCGGAAGCTACGGAAAAGTATTTTTGTCGTTGACCCAAAAATTCTCCGCACGACGCATTGATGATTTCAAATCTCTTGTTTCCTCACATTCTACCGTCTTGGAGAACTTGACATTCTCTATTTTTGTTTTAAAATATTCAGTGTGGTTTGACTAATGGATAGGAATTGGTAGACCTTATTGATAACTAATCTGTGTGTCATGTGAAGTATCTGAACGAGACAATACGAAGATCAAGATACAAGTTCAAGCTACTTGCCGAACCAGGTCCGAACCTGGAGTTCGGACTGGCCGAACCTGGAGTTCGGACAGGGTTCGGCCAAGACGTATATATAAAGGAAATTTGTCTTGTAATAAAAAAGCAACTGAGGGAGAACTGAGAGAGAGACTAGATCTTAACTATGTGTTTTTTAGAGTGTTTCTCTAGAGAGCTTTATTGAGAGTTTGTAATTGAGTCTTTAGTGATTTCAATGAAAACAAAGTTTATTTACATCTCGTTCTTACTCTACAATCAAGCAAACCTATAGTAAGATCCATCTTACGGTTTTTCTATTGATATTAGAGCAAATCCAGGTTGCTCTATTGTGTTTGCTTTGATTGTTGGCGTTTTCTTGATAAAACCGAGTGTTTTTCATTCAAAAACGAGTTAATTTTTGAGTTTTTCGAGTGCATTTCATCTCTAAAACATTTTTATGGGTTTTACCTGAGTTCCTGTCAATAATCTCGTTCAAATTCTCTCAAAATCACGAAAATGGTGTCAAAAGTGTTCGGGTTCGTCTGAGGTTCGGAGTAACTGAAAAATAACCGCTCCGAACTCCCAGTTCGTAGATAGTTTAGCTCAATTCTCACGAACTTTAAGTTCGGATAGAGTTCGGAGAGAGTTCGGTTTGAGTTCGGAAGTAGTTCGGACCACGTTCGGAACAAATTCGGTAAAGATTCTGTTGGTTCATCCGAAGGTTAGGTTCTGTGAGAGTTCGGCTACCTATTGTTCGGGTAAGGATTGGAAGGAGTTCGGACAAGCTTTTCAAGTTCGGATCAAGTTCGGACAAAGTTGGGATTTTTGGGTTGTTTTACGAAAGCTAACGTAACTTGAGAACCGTTAAGAGTTACGGAACCCAATACCAGCCAAAACGACCATCTCAGAAAGATCTACACTTTTACTCGCCTAACGTCCAGTACCTTCCGATTTGGTACCCAAAATCCGCTTACAAGACCTTCGTTTTCAAATTTCAAGTTTTGATATCGAATTTCAACATTTTCGAAATGTATGACATTGAGGTATTCGTTGAGCGCCATCGTCAAAATATGCCAAAGTTGATAAATCTTGAAGATTATCATGGTTGGGCAACAAATTTTAGAGCTTATATAGTTGATTTGGATAAAAATTTGTGGTTACCGGTTACAAATGAATTTAAGTATCCAACTTATGATGGTGGTGATTTTAAGAAGATGCATAATTATTCAAGTGCAGATAGAAAATCGTATGATCAAAATGAAAATGCTACAACACTTCTTATGTTAGCATTGCCTATAACTCTTAAAAGTCAAATCAGGAAGTATCAAAAAGCAAAACTGATATTGGATTTTGTAAAGACACAGTGTGAGGAACATATGTCTAAAATTTCTCAGAAAACAGTTGATCAAGATTTAAAGTTTAAAGTTAAAATTGAAGAGTTAGAGAAACAGGCGGGAAAGTTGACTGAAGATATATTTTCTGACAAAAGAAGTGGAGAAATGGAAAAGTAAAGTTTGTGATGATTTAGCTACCGAAGTTTAAAAGAATCTGTCTGCTTCATGTGTGAATTATTTTGAATTTGCTAGTGTTAAAGAAGAATGGTTAAAAGAGAAGAATATGTTGGTTGAGGAATGCAATAAAGCTCAAGCTAAGGAAAAGGAAGTTATTGAAGATTTTGATGCTTTATTCTCTTCAACAAAAGTATAAGAATATTCATAAATTTTTTGTCGAAGCTGCTGATAGAGTAATTCAACTTCAAGAGGAACTCACAAAGTTGCGTGATGAAAATGGTGACGTTCAAAGTCAAAATAACATTTTGAAACAAGATGTTATTTACTATAAGAAACAGGTAGAGAAAGTTACTAAAGAAGTTCTGGAAGCGTGTCGCTTGAGACAATGTCATATAAGTGATTATAACAACTTGTCTGACAAGTACATTGCTTCGCAGAAAGAGTTTTCGGAAGCTAATAAGAAAATAGCTGAACAAAAGATTGAGGTTTTTGATCTGCAAAGGAAATTGAAAAATTGCAACAATTCACCGACTTCACTGAATTATTTGTATAAGTTGGAAAAGAGTCAGGAGAATGATAAAGATGCAAGTCTTCATCAATTTCCTTCTCCCGTGGATATTGAAATATCTGTTCCAGCTATACCATCTGGTTTTGAACAACATGATTATTCAAAATTTGCTGATACCAGTTCAGGAAAGAAAACAAAGTCCAAATGCAAGAAGAATAAAAAGGAGGTTGATTATTGCAGAGGAATGAAGTTTGAATCCAAATCTTTATTTCTTGATAAAGAAAAAGATTTTTGAAGGAAATCTATGTCATGTGAAGCTTCCTAATTGTTGGAACTTAAAATCTATGTGACTGACGCCATCAAATTTGTTTACGGAAGCATTCGACTGAAGAGTCCATGTGAATTGATTCAGAGACGCGGGTTGTGATGCTCGAGGCTTGCAGTTTGGACCGAAGACCGTTTCCAGAAAGTCAACCGTTCGGGTCAACGGTCAACGTAAAAGTCAACGGAAGATCAGTTCGAGTGATTCAAGCTTCGGATTAATTAAATCAACTTTGATTTAATTAATATTTATGTTATTTACCTTTCTTGTAATATTCAGTTATGTTATGTTTTTCTGTTGTTAGTCACCCTCACTATATATAGTGAAGGTGCCCATTACAAGAAAGAGTCTCTGAGTGTGGAGATGATGATTTTCTTGTATAGTGTGAGATTTCCATTCTACAGAGAGAGAGAGTGTGAGTCATGGATTTCATGAGAGAGTGTTGTCATAATTTCTTGATTGTAACCATTCGATTAATTAAATCATTCGACTTTTCATCATCTTTCTTATGTTTATGATTATCCTTTGATTCTTCTCATCTTCATCTTCATCTTATTTTTTGGTTTTTCGAATCTGAACCTTCGTTTAGGCTCAAGATCAGGATTCTTGATGTGAGAATCGGTCCTGACAAATGGTATCAGAGCGGGTAACCGATCAGATTTCATCTCACGATGAATCTGGTCACTCGAATCTGGATTTTGAGCTTGAATGGGTGAAGATGAGAAAACTCATTTTTGAAACTTTTTCTCATTTTTCTTCATTATTGATGGATTCTGGACAGATATGATGTTGTTAGATGTTAGGTTATTGTTCATGGAGTCTATCTGATTATTTTTTATCTTCTACATGTTCAAATCAGTGAGAAAAATTGAAGATCCGAGCTGAAAAAACATAATAGTTGAGTTTTTCCCGTTTTTAGGGGTTTTGATGAATTTCGGGTTTGATTCTCTGTTTTCTGGGCGTTTCTTCATGTTTGCGGATGAAACGAGATATGATTCTTAGTGGAAATCGTATTCCGGATCCATTGGAAGAATCCGTTTCGTCTGAATATCAAGCATTTGGGCAGATCTGGAAAAACACACACTACTGTGTGTTTCATGGTGTTCTTCGTGTTCTTGAAGTTTTTTAGAATTTTGGGGATGTTTTGATCTGATTAGCTACTGTTTATGGGTTGTTGGTGGCCACAATAGTCTCGTGAATGGTTTAGCTTCCTATTTCATGCATCATTACTGGTTTTTCTTACGTTTTTGGGCAGATTCAAGTTCAACAAGTAAGTTCTTCATGTTCATCATATTTTCCAGATTAATTCAAGTGTTTGAAAGTTATGAAGAGTGCCTTAGCGGACTTGTATCAGTTCTTAGCGGACTTGACTGATCTTAGCGGACTTTATGGTCAGCTTTAGCGAACTTGACGAGTTTTAGCGAACTTGTTTTATGCTTTAGCGGACTTGTCTCTAGCGGACTTCTCATGCTCCTTAGCGGACTTCAAGCTTGTCCTAGCGGACTTCTCAGTACGTTTAGCGGACTTCTGGTCGCTAGCGTACTTGTTTTGAGGTTAGCGAACTTGTTACTGGGTATCTGCTCGAGGTTGTTTCAGAGGATTTTGGTCGTCCAGATTGATAGAGAAACGAAGTACGAGTCCAGGGATATAAAAATCTTCAATTTTCGTTAAGTTTTGAGTGAGATATGGGTCTTTTACGTTTTTCCGGTGGTTTTACGATTTTCTGGTAACATATTCCGATTAAATTAGGGTTACAGGAGATTGATGATGATGGCGGGACACGATGACGTGGCTGCTGTTTAGTGGTTGTGAGGGAATGAATTCTCCCTCTCTTGTCGACTGTCTTGACCTTTCTCTAATAGCTGTTGATTTTTAATTGGATTTGGGAAAGCTGGAGGGACCACATGTAGAAGAGAGCCGTTGGGATGTGTGGTTGTCGCCAATTAATTGGCTGATGCCAAGTCAGGTGGGACCAGGGCTGTCTCAAAAAAGATTCGTTGAGAGTCTATACGCTGTTACGCAGCCATTGGGCCTTAGAGTTTTACACGGATCAAGCATTCCAGCCGCTAGATCTGATTTATTGCAGCCGTCAGATCAATTTCGTGCTTCTTTGTGATTGGTCTAATGCTCTATCACATGGATCCTTATCTTCAGCCCTTGGATCAAATGTTTTCCAGCCGTGGATCATTTTTGAACCCGAAATCTGATTGGTCCATATCCATTAACATGGATTGTGCTTCTTCTATTTGGGATTTAATTTAACTAATTAATTATTTCAGCATTATTTCGTTAATTGCGGGTATTTTTATTAGTATTTCACAAGATTAACGAGATAACGCCCGAACGGAATTGCGAAAATTATTTTTATTAGTCTCGGATTTATTCCTTTTTAATGGGGTTCTCGTTTTTGGCGTCGCGCATCGTTTGCTATCGATCACTAACGGGTTAGCTTTATTATCCGGTTAATTACTTAGCTTTCTCGTTATATCTCACGGTTTTGTTTTTTAGCTGATGCAGCGTGGATGACAGCTAACCGGATTAACTAGAATCTCAGTTAATTATGGAATTTATCCGTTAAATCTCTCGGATGGCCGTTACTTGTCGAAAACTAACGGAATTTTTCAGATGAAGCTGTTTTCGCCCGTTTAACTCAGAAGTCTTCACGGAATTTTAATCCGAGCTCGATTTTCTTCGCCCAAAATTATGAAGACTCCGGTTATGATTATTTTCGCTCGGGATCTCAATTTTTCTCAGATTTGACAATTATCTTTATTTTTCGCATCCAACCCAGTCACGCGGAACAAAAGATTTATTTATGGATCTTTCACAACTGTCAGCATCCGACTTCCGGTTTTTCGCAAGATTGTCCGATTTCAAGATTGTTTATCTGGTTTCTCTAGGCAACCGATCGCGACGATTCGACTCTCCGCATCTGATTTTACGCTTCCGACTTGATGTTTTTGGAGAGATTTAAAGAAATAAGAGGAATTATTATGGATTTGGATATCGGGTTGATTATCCAGAGTTGGAGCATGTTCGGTGTTTGACTGGTTTATCGGATTCGGTTTGTTGCAGTTTGGACTCCGAGATGTAGCATTTTCTCAGTATTGTACCCGACCGTGTGAATCGAGTGAGGTGCGGAACACTTAGATCTCGAATTGCAGCAATGAGAACAGAAGAAGCTTATTCAGAGGGGGAATCTCTACAACAGATTGTCTCCGATTTATCAGTTTCTCATTGAAGATGTACGACAGAGCGATTCTTCAGCAGTTGAACAGATTTGAAAGCATCAGTCAAGGGGGAATTATTGGAACTTAAAATCTATGTGACTGACGCCATCAAATCTGTTTACCGAATCATTCGACTGAAGAATCCATGTGAATTGATTCAGAGACGCGGGTTGTGATGCTCCAGGCTTGCAGTTTGGACCGAAGACCGTTTTCCGGAAAAGTCAACTGTTCGGGTCAACGGTCAATGTAAAAGTCAACGGAAGATCGGTTCGAGCGAGTCAAGCTTCGGATTAATTAAATCAACTTTGATTTAATTAATAGTTATGTTATTTACCTTTCTTGTAATTTTCAGTTATGTTAGGTTTTTCCGTTGTTAGTCACCGTCACTATATATAGTGAGGGTGCCCATTACAAGAAAGAGTCTCTGAGTGTGGAGATGATGATTTTCTTGTAGAGTGTTTGATTTCCATTCTAGAGAGAGAGAGTGAGTCATGGATTTCCATTAGAGAGTGTTTGTCATGATTTCTTGATTGTAATCATTCGATTAATGAAATCATTCGATTAGTTCATCATCTTTCTCATGTTTATAATTATCCTTTGATTCTTCTCATCTTCATCTCACTTTGGGGTTTTCGAATCTGAACCTTTATTCTTGCTCAAGATCAGGATTCTTGATGTGAGAATCGGTCCTTACACTAATTTTTCTGATATTGTGATTGATGAATCTTTGTTAAACAAGAAAGTTGGTGTTAAAGCTATTAAAGATGAATTCTCTAGTCTGGCATCAAAAGGTCATTCTCTGAAAGAACATCCTAAGCAGAAGAATGGTGGTTTGGGATTTGAAGAAAAAGCAATGTTAATTAAAGATTTCAGTAGGAAAGAATTCAAAGCTAAGCAGAAAAAGAAACAGAAGGTGTTTTCAGATAAGAAGTCTCAGTCTTGGAAGAAGAAAGAATCTTCACCATCTGCTCATGAAAATATTTATTCTGCAGAGTCTTCTTATATATCTGATGCTAAACCACAAGGCGGTAACAATTCAGATTCATTTTATTCGACTAATTCTAACAGGTTTTATCGTCAAAATAAATTCTTTGGTTATGGAGATGATTCTGATTTTTATGATTCTCCAAAATGTTTTCCACAATTTTATAAACCAAAGAAATCTAAACCTGTGTTTTCAAAAGTTTATGATGAATGTTTGACTGATCACTTTGGAAAACCAATTTCAATCCACCTAACTGGTAAAAGACTTTGTTATGTTTGTCGTCAGAAGGGTCATTATGCAAATAATTGTCCTACGACAACTAACAATTCATCATCAAATGTCACACATACAAAGTATGTTAATCTTGATGGCATCATTTTTAGTGAACCAATGCCCAATACTAAATTTTCATGGAAAAAGAAGGCCTCTTTCGAAAAAATTGGGTAGTAGTTCTGATTGTCACTCATCAGTTGACAATGGTTCACTAGAAATCATAAAACCAAAACAGGAATGGAGACCAACAATTATCTCCACGGCCAACACATATTTTGTTGAAGACACTGGACGACCTACCATCGTTGGGGATGAGGGTCGGGGTCTCAAAAACTTACTATTTTCCAGTGTTTGCAGGTATTTCAGGAAGACCGGTTTGTAATCGAGAGATTGTTGACAGTGAGATACTTGTGGTTTTAAGTTCAAATGCATTGTTCTTATCTTTGAAAAATTGATTTTCACAAACTTCATTTTCTAAAATGTGTTAAGTGTTGATCGATCATTTTCATTTTTGTTTTTCATTTTCTTTCGTTCATATTTTTAGGGGGAGAAAATTTGAAAATTCAAAAAATAGTGTTTGTTTGAATTTTAGGGGGAGAAATTTGGAAAATATAAAAAAAATGAAAAATTGAGAAATTGGTCCGACAAAAGCGAGAAATGATAGTACATCAGCATATACGTTTATCTGCCATGGTAGATTAAGTCTAAAGGCTGTAGGTACTTGCATAATCTGTCAATGTGCATGACTAATCTGATATCTGCAAGTAAGATATAAACATAATGCTTGCCTGATGATCTTTGGTTGTTTGCTTCTTGATGATTGCTGTGTAATGATTCTGACAAAAATAGAATAAAGAGATATCCTGATGAATGCATGCTTTTATTTTGAAAGATTTAAACTTGTTTGTTTTTCTTTGTTTTGTCAAACGATCGGACTTTCTCTGCGTATCGAAAGATCGACCTGATTGTTGTTCATTTGACGTCCTGCTTTATTTTCATTGGTATTTCGTATAATCCATCGGAGTTTCTCTACGTATACGGAAGTATCGACCTGATTGTTGTTGGATTATACAACTTCAACCTGTTTTGCTTTCTTAATTTCTCAAATACTTGGGCTTTCTCTGCGTGTCCACAAGACCGACCTGATACTAGGTATCTGAGTTTCTGCTTTATTTTTGCATGACTCATCTAGGATGATTAAATCTCAAATAAAAGTTACTTCTATATGCTAAATATGACGATTTGCTAGTATTTCTGATAGAGTGGAGGCCGAGTT
>JBCNJP010000160.1:73822-122822 GCA_039602395.1 Deinandra increscens subsp. villosa
CGTAGCTTGAACTGAATTTTGAATAGCCGCGAACGCTTGAAAATCGGGCATTATCGAAAAACTGGTTACTGTTCACGCCGAACTACCTCCGAACTCTCACCGAACTTCCTCCGAACTTGGTCTTCGCCGAACTCTCACCAAACCCGAACTTCGGACGAGAGAATAAACTCAAACCGAACTAGCTCTGAAAGACCACCGAACTCTCTCCGAACCTAGACCGATCTCTCACCGAACCTACATAATGACCGATCTCCGTCCGAACCTCGAGTTCGGAGCGGTTATGCCGAACTTGTCCGAACCTCAGACTAGACAGATTTCTCTCGACGTCATTTTCTCGATTTTCAACATTTTTGACTGAAATTTTCGACAGGAATTCAAGCAACCTTGATAGAAACAACTCGGGAATGAATTTTTGATGAGAAGCACACTCGAAACAATAAAACGAACTCAATGCTCTGATACCACTTGACATTTTTGCAAAATCGTGAATTTGAACTTAAAACTCCGAGAAACACTGATTTCCGACTAGTAGAGCAAACCAAATGCTCTGATACCACTTGAAATTGCCTGAGCGTGTGGATCTTCTACTTAGTCGTACTGAAATTAATGTAAATGAGTAAAACACGAAGAGTAAATACAAATGACTTGTATTAACCATAGAGATGATTCACATCATCTGGAGTTAAATCAATGGGCGAAAGTGAACCTACAATGAGTTCCTGGTAGCAAGTCATAATCCCTACCCCAAGAGCAAAATTGGGATCTTTGGTTTGAGCATTAACATCTAAAGAGACAAAATTCGATGTTCCAGATGTGCTCAACCCAGTGGCTTGAGCAATAAATCCCATTGGACTAGGTTGTGGGTTGTTAGGTGCAACAGCTGGCTTAGCGGTGAAGTTGATTCACATCATCCAGATGTGCTCGACCCAGTGGTTTGATTAAGTTGATTCATTAATGATCCATTACCCAGCTTTCTGGCCCTCTGTTATGAATCAAGACCCGGGACCTTCGGGTACGGGTCAAGCGCAACCAAGAAGAGGTAATAGGATAAGAAAACCACCAAGCACATGGGATGGATTCGTGATGCAAGCCACGTCAGCAACACAAGGAGGGTGAAGAAGTTACTAATACATGTGGGTATCCAATAATGAGTCGGTTAAGGAATTTGTTAAGAATTGAGTCTATCTCTCTCATCCCCAATTTTCTTCTGTATTTCCCATCCCTTTCTTATTCATGAGCATTTGGCTATTTCAAGTTTGAATTTCCGATTAACAGTTGTAATTCTCATTTACGTTCAGTCCATTTGGTGCTTTCATTCCACTCAGCTCAGATGGCTGACGGTACCCGATTGAATCACCTTCACGACACTGTCAAGTCCCTGCAAGCAGATCAGGTGAAACTTAATGCAAAACTTGATGACTTTGCTGCATCTCAGTCCAAAACGGAGACAATGATGGCTGAGATATTGAAGCATCTAAACCAACCAAAATCACCATCCGGCTCTCGTTCTCCTAACTCCGGCGGATCCGGTGTTTTCAATTCCGATGGCGTCACTGTGTTAGGACGCCACAAACCAGCCCCCGTGCACCTTCCTCGTTTTTCCGGTGACAATCCCGAGAGGTGGGTTGCACAAGCCACCCGTTATTTTGAATTTTATTCGATCACCGATGAGGATCGATTAGCGATCTCGTCCTTTTACCTCGACGAGGCTGCCGCCGACTGGTTCGATTGGATGCAGCGACACCGACAGATCCAGGATTGGACCGGATTCACAGTCGCTCTGGTGAATCGTTTCAAATCTCGTGAACTCGAAGATGCTGAAGGTCTCCTCGCGAAATTACAACAAACTTCCACTATCGATGAGTATCGGAATCGTTTTGAGGTCCTTTCTAATCGCACCATGTTGTTGCCTTCAAATTTTCTGGTGAGTTGTTTTGTCTCTGGCCTCCGTGCCGATATTAAACAATCGGTGATTATCCATAAACCTAAAACATTGGATGAGGCCATGAATGCGGCCCAGATGCATGAACAGCGTATTGCTCTTGAAAAAGGAATGGGTCGAGTTACATTGGGCTCGGGTAAAGGCCTCTTACCCTCTCCTAAGTTCACAAACGCGTCGCTGATTTCCCCCACTCCGCCCAAAACTGGATCGACGCCTAACCCTCCCTCCGACGGAAAATTAGGGTTTAAACGTCTTACCCCAGCGGAGCAAGCTCTCAAACGCTCACAGGGGTTATGTTTCCGGTGCGATGAAAAGTATTCATGGGATCATAAATGTAAGAACTCCCCTCAGTTACTGTTATTTGAGGATGATTCTTCCGAACCCGACGGTCCACTGCTTCCCCCTTCTTCAGATCCCTCTGATGCAATTTTGGCCGAGAAACTTCAGATAGAAGAGGTACAAACTCAATCTACCATCTCATACAATGCTCTTTCCGGCGGGTGCTCCGCTTCTACCTTACGATTTGCTGGCACTGTCAAGGGTAAACCCGTCCAGATCCTCTTAGATGGTGGTAGCACCCATTGTTTTGTTCAGACTCGCATCGCCACCTTTCTCAAATTTGAGGTTGAATCGATTCCACCCTTTTCCGTATTAGTTGGTAGTGGTGAACGTCTGCCTTGTTCTGGTATTGCTAAACAAGTCGAATTGCATATTCAAGGTTCTCCTATTTTGGTTGATTTCTATGTTCTGCCCTTGCAAGGTTGGGATATGGTATTAGGTGTTTCTTGGTTGGCCACTTTGGGTCCGGTGCTTACCGATTATGCCGCAGGTACATTTGAATTTAACCATAAGGGCAATCGCATCTGTTGGCAGGGTGAAACCACCCCTATGGTTCAACAAATTCAATTTAATGGATTTAAGAACTTACTTCATGATAACTCCATTAGTCAGATGTTTCATCTCACCCTCCTTCCTAATAACGAATCCCCTTCACCCACTTACCCCCCTGACCTGCAGCAGTTACTCACCGAATTCGATATCGTTTTCCAACCCCCTAAAGGCCTTCCCCCACCACGTTCCCAAGACCACCATATTGCCTTACATCCCAATGCTTCCCCTGTTTCTGTTAAACCATATCGCTACCCGCATTTTCAAAAAACAGAGATCGAGAAACTAGTCAAAGACATGCTAGCCCAGGGGATAATCCGTCCTAGCACGAGCCCCTTTTCATCCCCGGTACTTCTAGTTAAAAAGAAGGATGGTACTTGGCGATTTTGTGTCGACTACCGAGCATTAAACACTATCACCCTTCGCGATCGGTTTCCCATTCCATCTATTGATGAGTTATTTGATGAGTTACATGCTGCTAAATTCTTCTCTAAGTTGGATCTTCTTGCCGGCTATCATCAGATTCGCATGGCCGAAACTGATAGCTTGAAGACGGCTTTTCGAACCCATGATGGACATTATGAGTTTCTGGTGTTACCGTTTGGCTTATCTAACGCCCCGTCGACATTTCAGCGTTTAATGAATGATGTGTTCCGACCTCATCTTCGCCACTTTATATTAGTTTTTTTTGATGATATACTAATTTATAGTAAAACATGGGCTGACCATTTGATTCATGTTAGAATGACCTTGCAGATTCTGCTACAACATCAGTTGGTGGCCAAACTTTCTAAATGCATATTTGGGCAACAGAATGTTAATTACCTTGGTCACATTATTTCCGGCAAAGGTGTCGCCGTTGATCCGGACAAAATTACCACCATCAAACACTGGCCAACACCCAAATCAGTCAAAGAAGTGCGGGGTTTCTTGGGTCTTACCGGTTATTACCGAAGGTTCATCCGGAATTATGCTACTGTAGCCGGCCCCCTTACGGATTTACTTCGAAAAGATGCTTTTCAATGGACCCCCCTGACTCTCGCAGCTTTTAACCAGTTAAAAGAGTTGCTGAGTTCGACCCCGATTCTGCAGTTACCAGATTTTACTCAACCTTTCACAGTAGAGACTGATGCTTCTGGGATCGGCATCGGCGCCATTCTATCTCAAAATCGCCACCCACTGGCTTACTTCAGTAAAAAGTTGTGTCCCCGAATGCAACAAGCTTCCACCTACCACCGCGAGATGTATGCCATCACACAAGCAGTCTCCAAATGGCGTCAATACTTATTGGGGTCTAAATTCACCATTATTACGGATCAACAGTCCTTAAAAAATCTTCAAGAGCAGGTTATTCAAACTCCGGAACAACATAAATGGCTCGGGAAACTTCTAGGCTATGACTTCGACATTATTTATCGTCCCGGCAAACAAAACGCTGCTGCTGATGCCTTATCTCGCTCTCCACCGGCCCACTGTTTGGTTTTTTCCACCGATCAACCCTCCATTCTCACTAGCCTTCGCCATGCCATTACTACTGATCCCAAATTACAAACCTTACACCAAAAATGCACCCTTATTCCTAACCCAATTCCATATTTCTCTTTCAAAGAAGGCCTCCTTTTCTATCGTGGTCGTTTATACATTCCAGATGACTCAACTCTATGCAAACAACTCCTTCATGAATTTCATGCCACCCTTACCGGAGGTCATTCAGGAGTTACTCGTACGTATCAACGACTCTCTGCTAATTTCTACTGGAAAAATATGTTGCGGGATGTCAAACAATTCATTGCCCAATGTCAGATCTGTCAACAGACCAAAGCCTCATCCTTACCACCAGCAGGTCTCTTACAGCCACTTCCTATACCTCAACTTGTGTTTGAAGATATCGCTATGGACTTTATCACCTGTTTACCTCCATCCCAAGGTAAAACTGTTATCATGGTTGTCGTAGACCGCTTATCAAAATATGGCCACTTTGTTGGCTTACCATCCACATTTAACAGTGAAAGTGTGGCTCATGCTTTTATTTCTGACATTGTACGGCTTCATGGAATTCCGGTTACTATTGTTAGCGATCGTGATGCTCGTTTTATGACGGTTTTTTGGAAGGAATTACATCGTCTCAATGGTACGACCCTTTCATTCAGTTCAGCGTACCATCCACAAACTGATGGTCAAACCGAAGCCTTAAACAAGTGCCTTGAAATGTATCTGCGATGCTTTGTAACTGATACACCGAAAGATTGGATGAAATTCCTTCCTTGGGCTGAATACTGGTACAACACATCGTATCAAACTGCTGCTAACATGACACCATTTGAAGTGCTCTATGGTTGGAAACCACCCACCATTGGTCGCTATGTTAAAGACGCCACTGGTAATGCTGCTCTTAATTCTGAACTGCTTCATCGTGACACAATTCTACAACTTCTTAAAAAGAATCTGGCTAAATCTCAATCCCGGATGAAACTTGCTGCTGACAAACACCGTCGGGATTTATCCTTCCAGGTTGACGATTGGGTGTACATTAAACTGCAGCCGTATCGGCAAGGTTCCGTTCGTCTACGACGCCATCACAAGTTGGGTCGTCGGTATTTTGGCCCTTATAAGGTTGTGGCTAAGATTGGACCTGTGGCATATAAATTGGACTTACCCACCACTGCTAAAATCCATGATGTGTTTCATATCTCTCTTCTTCGCAAATGCATAGGCCAACCAGATCATCAGATTACCCCTTTGCACCTAGTTGACACCACTGCCACCCTTATTCTAACCCCTCAAACACAACTGGCCTCTCGAATTATTACTCGTTCCGGTCAAGAGATCCCTCAATCTTTAATCCAGTGGGAGGGACTTTCCCCCGCAGCTGCCACATGGGAGGACAATTCCATCTTACGGACGAAATTTCCGGATTTTCACCTTGAGGACAAGGTGGTACTTAATGGGGGCGGTATTGTTATGAATCAAGACCCGGGACCTTCGGGTACGGGTCAAGCGCAACCAAGAAGAGGTAATAGGATAAGAAAACCACCAAGCACATGGGATGGATTCGTGATGCAAGCCACGTCAGCAACACAAGGAGGGTGAAGAAGTTACTAATACATGTGGGTATCCAATAATGAGTCGGTTAAGGAATTTGTTAAGAATTGAGTCTTTCTCTCTCATCCCCAATTTTCTTCTGTATTTCCCATCCCTTTCTTATTCATGAGCATTTGGCTATTTCAAGTTTGAATTTCCGATTAACAGTTGTAATTCTCATTTAAGTTCAGTCCACCCTCTTCTGCTTCTTCTCTTCATATGCTCTAATGGTAGACATAAGCTTGCTTAGCGGTGAAGTGGACATTTGCATTGTCTTTTCTATCAACTCAATAGTGCTGTCCCAATTTGGCGGAAGAGAATTTACCAGCTTTCTGTTGACCTCGACCTGTGTGTATGTGATTCCAGCATCTTTCATTCCCGTGACTATTTTGATGAACCGTTGAAGCTGAGTCTCAATATTTTCACCAGGTATGTAATTAAATCCATGTATTTAAAGGTTTCTCAAGTCTAGAAAGTTAAGTCGTAGAAATCTTCTAGGCATACCACCTCCTATTGTTTTTTGCAGATATGCGTCATAGCAAGAGTGTTAACAGATGTAGAAAATTGCATGGGTAAATTGGCGTAATACTTTCCAAGAGAGGAATAGTTACTCCATAATAAGGATTCTTGGGATACTCAGAACGTGAAAAAGGAGAAAGATAAGGCCGAGAGTTTCATCAGCAATAGATAATAAGGGGTTAATTCTTGATAGAGGGTAAATAGGGCTTCCATAAAAGTCGTGGGAGTATTACTATGATGAGGTACAAGGAAATTTCATCATTGGCGATGTTAACTAGCCGGAAAGCTAGCTACGAGAGTAACACTTCACAGTTGAAAGATTGCAAACTTATCCAAGACATAAAGGATAATTACAAGTGCTAGAATCGGAAGTCATTGGGAATTAGCTCGCATATGATTCGAATCATGAGAGCAAAAGTTATGTTAAAGCATATTCCTATGCTACGTTATGTCTCGTATATTGTATCTAGTCTAGAGCATCTGTGTGAGTCATATAGTCAGCATACCAAGATGGCCGTACCATATGGTCCACCGTACCAGTTGGTACGGGCGTACCAACTGGTCCGCCAGGTGGTACGCCAGGTGGTACGCCAGCCTGTATGTAAGTGACTATAAATAGTTCGTGTTAGAGAGAGCTTAATAGTTCTGAGAGTTTCATCTTCTTAAGTGTGTGTAAACTAGGTGTATTTCTCTCTCTAGCTTGTAACTCTTAGTGAATCAATAAAGCACAGCTCTATTTACTTCTGTGTTCATTGATTAACCGAATCATGCAGTAGTAAGCTCCATCTGTGGTTTTACAAGTGGTATCAGAGCAATCCAGGTTGCTCTACTACTTTTGTTTGGTCCAATTCGAGATTCCTAGAGAGAGAAAGTTGGGTTTTGGGAGTTTTCTCAAATCTGAGTGATTCAAAGGTTAAAAATGATTTTCGAGTGCTTCTAGAGTGTTCTCGCATCACACTGATCAAAATTCAGGTCTAATTTGTCAAATTTTATAAAATTCATTCGAATTAGCGTGGTACGCCGCTGGTACGGACGAAGAACATTTTAGTACATAGCTAGTACGCACGACAATCTTCTTCGTGGTTCTGGTATGCTTGGTCTGGTCCGCTAGACAATCTTCAAGTTGGTACGCGACGGTTATTTTCTGCTCCGTAGCTCGTTACTCCGTACCACATTGGTACGCTGCTCAAATTGGTACGCTAATATCACTGGGCCGGAGTTTGATACGTTGATTTAGTTGCTCCGTTGGTGGTACGCTGCATTTTTGTAAGAATCAAATCAAACCCTCACGCGATATCAATGTCTATAACCACCGTGTGGAATCCGGTGATTATAGGTGATTCAAGATTAATTGTAAGTAATATGAATAAGCACTAAGAACAAGAGTAAGAACACAAACCAGAAGAAGAAAAACACTTTACTAATCACCTTGATTGCAATACACTGATCGAAATTCTCTCAAGAGAATTTCGTAAACACCAATTCGCAAAAACACCAAAAAAACAATCAACCCTAATTACATAAACTAGCTATCCTTATATAGGGAAGCCTATGCTTGATCAACAAGCTATAGGATTCGGCCTATAGGGCCTAATTTCGACCAACACCTAACCCACACAACCCATTTCCATGTTTATAGCCAAACTACATTTAACTAGCCCAAAAGTATTTCTAATGCAAAAGCCTTATAAAAATTCTAGACTCTATAATTTTGTTGGTACGGAAATCGTCTGTTTGGTTTGCTGGTTAGGATTTTAATAAGTTGAAGTCAGAATTGTCAATATTCACGATGAGTGATTTTCAAGCATCTTTAGCTATGCAAACCTCGATGCAAGCAATGATGAACTATGATAATGAAATCGGAACAACTCAGAAAGTTCCTAAATTTTTTCGATTAGAAGATTATCATAACTGGAAGGAAAGATTTGAATCTCACAGATACTCACAAGATATTGATTGTTCGATTCCGATTGAAAAACAATATGAGTATCCGTTGATTGCTAATACTTTACCAAAATCGATAAGTGATTTTGAGCCTGAAGAAAAGAAGGTATTCGCAAGAGAAAAAAAAAACTTATAGTTTTCTCACGATGGAATTACCCAAAGATTTGATGCATCAGTTTAAGAATTTTCCAACTTCGAAACAATTATGGGATGCTATTAAGGAAAGATGTGAGGGTAATGATCAGTACAAGAATACTCAAAAGTAAGTGTTGAAGAAAGAGTTTGATAATTTTGGGCTTTGTGAGAATGAAAAGATCACAGATTTGATTGCTAGGTTTTCACATTTAATCAATGAACTTAACATAGTAGGTGTTAAGAAAGAAAATGATGAATTAAAGGAGAGATTCTTGGAAGCTCTACCCGAAAAGTTGGAGAATTTCATGATAATGTTGTCTAATGATCCAAACTACTCAAGTTGGACATTCAATCAGTTGATAAGCAAATTACAAGCTCGGGAAATGGAATTACTTGTGAAAAAGTCAGCAACTCCATCTGTTCAGAATCCTGAAGTATATCTTGGACAAAACTCTGCTACTGTGCATGCTAAAATCACATTCTATTTCAAGCACTAATCCACCATTAACATCATTTCTTGCTGGAAAGTCTGAAAATCCTGGTTATTCTTCGGGTTACAATTTTACTATTCCTGATAGGTCATCAAGCAAATCTACTTCTAATCAAGCAACCGAAGATCTACCTGCTTTGTTATCTACTTTCATATCATCTTCATCTGGATCCACATTTAGTCAAATTGGTCATTCTGGTTTGGTTCCGGAGGATCTAAAACAGATGAATGATGATCAGCTGCATAAATTAGATTTAAATTGGCAGTTTGCAATGCTTGTTGAAAGAGGAAGAATGTTTATGGATAAACATGGCAAGAATTCTATAATTCAAGGAGGCAAACTGGGTTTAGATAAGTCTAAACTGAAATGTTACAAATGTTCCAAATTAGGTCATTTTGCTCTAGAATGCAAGAAATCTTCTTCTAAACCAAGTACTTCAGATAATCATGATCATTATAAAGATGCGAAAGGACAGGTGGCCGAGAAAGGATATGATTGGGCTAAGGATTTTCCAGATGAATCTGCATTTTTAGTTCATTCTCCAGAAAATTATGCATTAACGGCTACTGAAAAAGCAAATTATCCCTGAGGACAATTGCCGCCAAATCAGGAATACAAGTAATGGAAAGATAAGAAGATTGAAGGAAGAAAGAATGACTTTATTGAATTTTGGAGAGTGAGAGTTACAGACGCATGTGTAACTGAATTATTACAAAGGATATCAAATCCCTAAACTATACTATTCTTCGGGTATTTATAGGCCTCCACTTCGATCTTCCAGCTTTGCATCTGTGAGACCACATCTACCTATGTCCTGCAAAGACACTTCCGCAAAGCATCATGTCCGAAGGACTTGGAAGTAAGCGATCGGATGTGTAAAACACATCCGAATCATCGTTTACTTCATCAAGTCCCCCAAGTCTATTAAGTGAGCAAATGAGGTTAATAGACTTACTTTTGAATATAAAGGGTCGCTTGCACATCCTATGATTGCATTTGTACAACTGACACGTATGGCTAATGTCACAGTTTTCAAGTGCCCATCAATGCGGCGTGTTAAAACCCATACCTATTCTGTTTCCTATCACATCAAGAGTTATGACAAAAAATCTTTTCAAAATTTTGAAAACTTACCTTCCGTTTTTACCCTCCGTAAAACCCACTTTTGCAAAACCGCCCCATATAAACCGCTTTCCTAAACTGCTTGTCAGATAGCCTATATATAACCACTCCTTCTTCCCCCAAATTTTTACCGAAAATTTCTTGCAAATTTCACCATCGTTCTCTGCATTGTCTTCATCAATCCTTCCTTTTTCAAGGTCAGTTCTTCCTTCCGATTCTTTGCTTTTAACACCTTCTTTTTCATTATACCCTCATGTCTACCACCAAAAAACTCCCCTGTAAGCATAACCTTTCCATTTCCTACCCCCAAATTACTCAAGAAGAACTAGATGAATTCATAAAAGAATTCTGTATTCCTAGAAACTTAAATCCAGTACTTGCAAATGAAGGCAAACCCATCTATCCCTTTCCTGATAAGAAGTTTGGTTTGTCTCTAGACTCCATCCGCCTTGCCAATTACAGAATCTCATTTACCCCCTTTCTTCTTCAAGCCCTAGTGTATTTCGAGATTTACTTGTCACAATGCAACCCACCTGCTTTAGGCATTTTGAATCATTTTAAGTTATCCTGTCGTGCACTCAACCTTGAGCCCCAACTGATAATTTTCTGAGCATTTTACCGATTCACCATGTCAGGAGATTGGTATACCTTCGAGAAGAGAAGAGGCATTTCGCATTTGTATACTAAAAAATCACCCACTAATCACCATTGGAAAGAGCCGTTTTTCTACCTCGAGAATTCATGTTTACCCCCACCATGGAATGGCGTGATATTAGAATCACTATTTATAACATAATTCCAACTAAGGAAGAAGTTCACCAAACCACCTATGAGTTAATCAGTAAATTCATTCACCCCATCAGGAGAATTCTAGAAGAAATGTTGGTTATTGCTAAAATAAGCAACAACTGGTTTTTCCCCTATATGCGACCTGTCATTTTCTACGGAAAAGAGAGTGCGTATAATCGCAAATCAATCAGTTTAACTTTTTCACCTTTTTAACATATTATGACCTTCTTCTTTTTTTCTTCTTTTTTTGCAGCCATGGATCTGTCAAGTGCTCTCCATTTGAAAGATTTCAATCAACTTAAGTTTAGCAAAACCAAAGTCGCAAAGGGTACATCTACTTCCGCAGTTCCTACCTTACCTAATGTTGAAGAAATCACCAATGAAACCGCAGTTTCAACAGAAATAACACATCCAGCAAGTGTATCTCAAACGAAAGAATCACATCTTGCCTCCCCAGTGATTCAGAAGAGAAAGAAAAGGGTAATAAAACCTAACAAAACCCCTGAAACAGAAGTAGAAGAAGAAGAACCTGCCTAAAAGAAAACCCGAAAATCTCATGTCACTCGATCCAAAGCAAGGTATTCCTCAACTGTTGAAGCCTTATCCGACCATCTCGAAGGCGAATTTTATCAAGGAACACCTTCTCCTACTTCTGAAGACGGAAATGCATCAATTCGGTCTCCACCAAGTTTGGTACACCTGGTATACACTACGTTTGCTGATTTTATGCAGTCCCCTTGTCAAACTATCGATCTTACTAGCACCCCTTCCCCGGTGATTCCTTCTTCTGATAATAAACTTCCTCAATCTGCTTCCCAAACCGTGATCCTTTCTCCTGTTACCTCTCCAACACCATTAGCAACACACTTCTATTCCAGCAGCTCCACAAGTCATGTATCCACTTCCAGCCTTGTCATCTATACAGATGCTCTTTGGATCAGAAACAAAGCCAACTGGTTGCGTCTCACAACAACTCTTCATTCGGTCTTCATGAACTTTTCATCCCTACTTGGAACATTACCAATAGGGACAACATTTATGACCCTGCATGTGCAAAAGACTTTTTGCTGAAAGCAATTGGTCCTGGTGACGTGAGGCAATACTAAGGGATGTCTTCTCCTGAATTTGCCTCAAAGGTTGTTTCCATTTATGCTAACAACAACATAATCATTCCTGAGCTTTACAGTCGTTGGATCAAAGCGGAGTTCCAACTTTAAACTCTTAATGCAAAGCTGATCGCAGTTGCAAAGCCAGAACTTCAAGAGAAAACCCAGGCCCTTCAAAGGGAAAATCATGATTTTAATCAATCCAACGCTGCCCTTTCTTCCAGACTTGCTGAGGTTGAAAAGTCATTAAGTAGCTCAATAACCCTGGTAGAGAATCTCGAGAAACAGAAGCAGGATCAATTCTCTGATTATCTTAGAACCTTAAAAGAAAAGGATGATCAACTTGAATCTTTTCAGTTTCAACTCCAACAAGCCACTTCCGGTATCTTGTATTTCAGAACATACTTTCGGATCTGTTTTTATATTTTAAACAATTCCACCCTTTCTTTATACCTTGTTTTTGTTTTTTATCCTTACAACTTCACACTACCAAGACTGCATTTAACGATGAAAAAACGCATGATGGAGACAAACAGGAAAGCACTGGAGGATGAAAGAAAATGATTGATCACCAAGGGAATCCCTACGGCGGTAGAGAAGGTTCTTAAAAGCCCAAACCTCACTTCAACAATTGTAAACATGACCAATGCCATGAACGCATGTGGATTCAATGAAGGCGTCCGAGCAGGTCTTTTCTATGCCCATGATCCAAGCGCTACTGTTGAAACTTGTGCTGGGTTTGATCGTGAGGCGCCCTGGAAGCTTAAGGAAGCTAGAGACGTGTTTCCCAAGCTTGCTTTCACATTTGCTGACACTTGCAAAGAACTCCCTGATACCCCTCTCAACCGAATCAAAGAAATACTTGCTCCCGAACCAACTCCCAACACTGTCCGTCAGCCATGAATCTCTCAGGTATGACCTATCTTTGCTACTTTTGAACAAACAATGATAACTTTGCTCCACCTGTGAGTGGATTTATCTTTAATGCCCGTATGTGTAGGGCTTAACTTTTGAACAATTTACTTTATGCTCTATCTTACTCTATGGTTTGTACTTTGAATGATTATGACTTTATCATATGACCATGTTATCAATGCTTTGGTAGATCCTATTCGCATGTGTATAAATGACATTATCAACCAAAATGGTCACATGCATCCATGTTACCAGTTTAAGTTTTTAATATAACCATACTCATAGAATAAGTTTCCTAATAACATATGTTCAATCATATCAAATATTCCACAGATGCAAAAATTTGTACGATACCCAATTCTTCGCACCATCCTCTGAAAGGATCATCTGTAAATTGCTTACCATTATCCGATATTATATGCAGAGGCAATCCGAAACGATAGATAATATACTCCCACACAAACTTCTTTACATGTTGCCAAGTGATACTCCCCACCGCCTTCGCTTTTACCCACTTTGTAAGGTAATCAACTGCAATAATGAGAAATTTGACACGTCCTGTGGCTTCCGGAAATGGTCCTACAATATCAATCCCCCATTTTTGAAATGGCCATGCAGTTGTGACAGGTACAAGCTCATGCTTCGCCTTCAAACTTACCGAGGCATGTCTTTGGCAACTGTCGCATTTCCGAAGCTCCTCTGCAACCAACTTATGCATCCCCGGCCAATAATACCCCAATATCATTAACTCGTTAACTACCATGCGAGGCCCCATATGATTTCCGCAAATGCCTCCATGTACTTCTTGTACCGCTCTCTTTGCCTCTTCTTTTGTCAAACATCTAAAAAATGGACCGAGATATGTCTTCCTATATAAAGTTTCATTCTGCAAAGAATTCACCCGAATCTTTCTTGCCTATTCTCTATCTTCTGGCAAATGTCCCTCTTTCAAATATTTCAGAATAGGCCCAAACCATGCTTCCTCATCCACCAATATAGCTACCACCTGCTTTGCCACTACCGATGGTTCCTCTAACACTTCCACCCTTATCTCCTTAGCCAAATGTTGAAATGAAGTTGATGCCAACTTACTCAATATATCCGCCTTTTATTTTTTCCCCTTGGCGTATGCTCCACCTCGCAAGTAGCAAAAGTATTCATCAAATTTTTCACTTGTGACAAATAGAGTGCCATAACATCACTCTTAGCCTCATATTCTCCTTTAATGTGATTAGCTACCAGTAGTGAATCCACATGCGCTTTCACATTTACTGCTCCCATTTTCTTAGCTAACCTTAACCCTGCACTCAAAAATCTACCATACACATGCTTAGCTTACCCAATTCCCATTCCCGACATATCCTCCATTTTTTTTACTTATATTTGAAAAAGACAACTTTCCAAAATTGTTAACCAAAATGAACTTTAACAACCTGCTAATAGTGCCTCATATTCAGCCTCATTATTAGATTCATTAAAATCAAATTTTAGAGCATATGTCAACTCATCCTCTTCTGGACTTATTGATAACAACCCTGCCAAATAAGAAAAACACATGCACCTTCATTATCGAAAACCTATAAAGGAAACATATTTATTAATATGATAAACAAAAATCTAAACAAACTTGCCTCTGCTCCATCATCACTTGAAGATCTATCTGTAAACAACTTCCAACCTCCTTTTACTGAACTTTGCTGTATATCAGAATTGTCACCATTTGCACCCTGTAACACACATCCAACTGGCATCTCTGCTAAAAAATCAGCAATAACCTAGCCTTTAACAGACAGCCTTGCTCTAAACTGAATATCATACTGGCCCAATTCAACCGCCTACTTTACCATTCTCCCTTACACTTCCGGTTTACGTAATACTTGGTTCATAATAGATGTTGTTAAAACCTCAACTGTATGTGCCTGGAAATACCTTCGCAAACGTCTCGCCGCTAACACAAGCGACAACACCAGCTTCTCCATTGGTGAATACCGAATCTCATAGTCTTTTAAAACCTTACTAACATAGTATATGGGCATCTACTTTTGTCGCCTTTCTGCCATTAACACTGAACTAGCTGTCCCTACTGAAACTGCCAAGTACATCTGTAAAGTCTCTCCCGTAACCGGAGCAGTTAATGTCGGAAGTGTTATCAAAAATTCTTTCAGATAATTAAGTGCCGCCTCAGCTTCTACCGACCAACAAAACCCTGATTTTTCAACACTGGCCTTTAGCAGTTGCATGAACGGTAAAGGACCTCTCCGCAGCCTTAGAAACAAACCTCTATAATGCAACCAGCCTTCCATTTAAAACCTGCACATCCTTTACTGTAGATGTTGACCCCATTTGTAGAATCGCAGCTACCTTGTCTGGACAAGCCCAAATTCCTTCATCATCTATCATCATTCCTAAGAATTTCCCTGCATCTATACCAAAGGAACACTTTTTGGGATTTAATCGCATGTTAATTTCCCTAAGCTTCGCAAATGTCTCCTCTATATCCCTAAGCATATCCTCCTCGCTTCTGTTTTTAATAACAATGTCATCAACATAAGCGTCCACATTTCTCCCTACTTGATTTTGAAAGGCCCAATCCATAAGACGCTGGTAAGTTGCTCCTATGTTCTTAAGACCAAAGGGCATCTTTTTGTAACAAAACATTCCTTTTCTGGTAATAAATGAAGTTTTATCTTCATCTTCTACTGCCATCTGTATTTGATGATATCCCTTGTACGCGTCTAAAAAAAATTTCCACTGAAAGCCGCAACAGAATCAACCTGAAAATCAATTTTCGGTAGCGGATAACAATCCTTTGGGCAAACATTGTTCTCATCCTAAAAGTCTATACACATCCGCCATGAACCATCAGGTTTCTTTACCAGCACTGGATTTAACACACAATCCGTGTATTGTATTTCCCTTAAAATCCCAGCTTCTACCAACTACTTTACTTCTTCATTCACCACCTCTGCCCGTTCACTGTCCATCCCTCTATTCCTTTGTTGAATTGGCTTGCTGCCGCGATACAATGCTAACTTATGCTCGGCCAATGACCTTGGTACCCCCGTCATATCCGAAGTCTCCCAAGCGAACACATCCACATTCTTTTTTAACAAAACATACAGATTTCCTTGTCATTCAATCGACAAACCATTTCCAACCTGCAATTTTTGATCTGGAAAATTCAAATTAATTGCCCATTTATCAATTTTTACTTCCCTCTGATCAATCATATCTGCCCCCACTCGCATATCCACACCATGCACCTGCACACCCGGATCCGTAACCAGAGTTGCAATACCCACTGGTGTTGGAAACCTAATCATCCCATGCATTACCGATATCACAGCCCCTAACCTTTTCAAAACCGGTCTCCTGTGCACAGAATGTTACAGGAGTTGCAATACCCACCAAGAATGTTACATCCAGTTGATGCACTTGCAGCCCATTACCCATGGTCATAGGTAAAGTTATTTCTCCTATCGGCCTAACCACTTCTCCTGCGAAACCTATCAGATGAATAGTAGTCGATCGCAACTGTGAACATACAGCAGGTCCCATCTATCGAAAACATTTCTCATACATAATTTCAGTTGCGCTGCCACAATCTACATATACTCTTTTTACCAAAAAACCCCCAAATTTTGCAGACACTATGACCTGTTCCTCTGTCGCCATTTTCTCCAATATTGGAGGAAAAGTTATCTCCTGGTATTTCCAATTCACGTGCTTATTACTCTTTCCCTGAACATTTCTACACTAATCCGACCCTCGCATCTGTATCATATTAATCACAAATGCATCCCCCTGTACATTATTTCTGATTATTTTTACCAAATGCCCCAACTTCCCCGATCTTACAGCCTTATCAATTTCTCTTTTCAAGGTCCAACATGTATCTGAGATATGCCCCCTATCTTTGTGGTATTAATAATACTTGTCTAAATTTCTTGTGGGTGCATTTCTCATTTTTGGTGGCACAGACAGATCCACCTTCTCAGTTGCCAAGATCTGTGTTGGAATTTTAATCAGCACCACAAACTTTGCACCTCGATAATCCGCATATGCATTTCTCAAAGTTCCGCCAAAAGTCTTACCCCTAGATGGAGGGACCCTTAAACACTTATTTTGTGGAACCGAACCTACACCTCGTACCTGACCCCTATTTCCATGCCCAAAAGGCATAAAACCCTGTCGCATCTAACCAAACCTACCATCACTTCCGTTTAAGTAAGCACATGAATTTTTGCTTCTCACAAAACCTCTTGCCTTATCAATCAGAACTTCCATCGACCTAAGCAAGTCCTTATGCAGTTTTTCTACTAATTGTGCGCACCTTACCCCATGGCAAAACCCTGATATTCGTAGTTGGTCACCTGCCCCTTCTACCCTCATACTTTCTTTATTGAATCTTGTGATAAAATCTTCAATTGATTTATTATCCTTCCTACGAATATTGTTTACCTCTGTCGGATCCTTCATGCATCTTTTTTTTACTGAGCTGTCGCAAAAACTTGTTTTTTCAAATCCATCCACCTGACCTGCTGGCAAAGAGTCAAACAAGACTCTTGCTATTCCGGTAAAAGTATGAACAAACATGTGACACCAGATTTCCTCTGTACAATGTTCTAGTCGTGCCGCAGAATAAAATTCAAATACGTGATCATCCGGATCAGCCAAACCCGCATATTTTCCCACAACCGAAGGTAGTTTAAGTTTTTTCGGAAATACAGCCTCGGAAATCCATGGAGTAAATTTTGAATGCGAAATCATTGATTGTGGCATATATGGGACAGTTATATCTTTCACCGTAGCTCCTTTACCAAAGCCACGTCTGTCCAGATTATTGGCAGGATGATCTTTTTCAAACATGTACTCCTTCTAACGCATCTGGACAGCCCATTCTTTCAAAAACTCTTCTTCTTGCTGCTCACTACGCTTCCTTTCTGCATTTTCCTCTATTCGCTTGACATCCTCCATCAACTGCCTTTTCTTCAATTGCCATAGCAATGCCTTGTTTCTGATTAAGAACTTAGCATCAAAATCAGCCAACTCGTCATACTCTTTTACACACAAATCCTTGTTTTCATCGTCCTGAGTTACCATGACAAACTGTTTCGATAGGCTGAAATCATTACTGTCTTCTTCCATTATTTTTTTACCAGAAGATCCTGAGCCAGGTAGCGTTTTAAAATTCGGTGTAACTGCAACACGTTCGATCTGTGACACTACTGAATACTTCGTCCTAGGAGTAGAAGCAAAATCCGTCATTACGTCTCGCTTGGACAGACTTCCTTCTAAATTCCCCCCCCCCCCCCCCCGACGAAGAAGCACCCAAGTCAAATCGAGTCACTATAGGGATGGCGCCAATGAAAAAGCAAATTATCCCAAAGGACAATTGCCGCCAAATCAGGAATACAAGTAATGGAAAGATAAAAAGATTGAAGGAAGAAAGAGTGACTTTATTAAATTTTGGAGAGTGAGAGTTACAGACGCATGTGTAACTGAATTATTACAAATGCTATCAGATCCCTAAACTATATTATTCTTATCTGCGAGACCACATCTACCTGTGTCCTACAAAGACACTTCCGCAAAGCATAATGTACGAAGGACTTGGAAGTAAGCGATCGGATGTGTAAAACACATCCGAATCATCGTTTACTTCATCCGCTACTATGCAAGTTGAATCAAGTGATTCTGAATCTCAAACAAGTACATTTGAAACAAGTGAATCTAAAGTTAGTGGGTATGAGTCAACATGTGAATTTTTTGCTAAAAAAGAAAGAAAGATTCAAGAATAGATTTTTGAAAAGGAAAGGTTGATTGTTGAACATGAGAAGAGAGAAGCAGAGATAGAAGGTTACAAAAGAAAGTGTGAGGTTTCTGATGAAATTGTCAAAGCTAATGCAATGTTGGAACAAGAAAAGAAGGTGTTGATAGAAGAGGTTTTAGAGCTAAAAGCAAGACTGGATGATATGGTTAGTGTTAATAAAGAACAAATCTTGAAGTTACAAAATGAAAATGATGAGTTAGTTACAAAGGCTGAAAAGTGGGAGTTCGAAGCATGCTATTGGAGATTTTGATGCCTTGTATAAGAAATCTAAAGCAAGAGTGGAATCACTGCTACTTACCAATTTGGAACTTCAGAAAGCTTATGATGAAATCATGGTTTCAAACAATGATTATCAAGTCAACTAGTCGAATTTACAAGATAAAGTCACCAATCTGAAAAAAGAAAATAAATTGTTGACAAAAAATGTAGAGATTTATCAAGAAAAGGTGGAAAAAGTTACACAGGAAATGTTCAATGCTCATGATAAAGTGAGAAGAGAAAAGTCTTTGTCTAACAGAGTTTCAGAACAGTTGATAGAATCAGAAAAGGCTTTGGGTGAAGCTCAGAAGAAGATATTAGATTTAAATGTTCAATTTCTCGATTTGAATCGTCAGCTAAATAATTTGAAGAATTCACACTCGTTCACAAGTTATTTGTGCAACGACGAGAATTTTAAAAGAGTGTTTGGCGGAGAAGAATTCAATCAATTACCACCCCCATTGGTTCAAACTAATCCTCTGGATGATGTCAAATCTTCTGAAACCATTGGTGATTATTCTGAATTTGTTCCTAAGAAATCTGAGAAGAGAACATCAATGGTTTCAAACACGAAAGTGAAAAAAGGAGGAAAGTGTGATTGATAAATATACTTCTAAATTTGTGTCTCGTGGGTTTATATTCAATGAGGGAATCATTTCTGCTGACAAGGTGATTCAGAAAAATGAGGGTTTGTTGAGTGAAACACAAGCTGCTACTAACTTGGTAGAAGCTAACAAGTTGAAGGATATTAAAGCGACATTCAATTAAGCTGCTAAAGCTGGTCCTTCTGGTTCTCAACTTGATTTATCAAAGCTACCAATTTATAAATGTTCAGGTTTGGGAAGTGAGGGTAAGAAGTTTGAAAAGAATGTCAAGAAGAATATGCCCAGGAAAGCTGTAAAAGAAAAGAAAGACACAAGCTTGGAACAAATCTATCATTTGGCTCGGGTGTTTATGTCTACAATGGAAAAGGAATTTGGAGGTAAGATTCAGACGAAGGCTACATCTGAAAGTTCTTCTCGGGATGCTCAAAAAGTTAAGGATTCTTCAGGAAATAGGTACATTCTAACCGATTTCAAGTTTTTGATGATATGTCTGATGGTTCTGAGTTCATTGATAGATGTTATTCACTTCAGGACAAATCCCAATATCAATGATCCTATCGTTTGTGCTATCAATGTCGTCAAAAGGGACACATGGCACCCGATTGTGCTGAAACTGTAAAAAGTTCATTTTCAAACAAATCTGCCACATTTGTTGATGAATCAGGCGGGATTTTAACTGAATCTACACCTTCCAAGCCAAAATATATACCAAACATTTTTTAATTTGATTCAAGTGTTGGTAATTCATCACGTGATGATGACTCAGTTAAAAATGAAAAATCAAAAATGCAGTGGCTACCTAAGGTGGTCAGCAAGGCTGCAAATGATTTTGTAGAAGACACTAGTCGACCAGAAGCTGTGTGCTTCGGGTCATTTGAATACTAATCATTTAAATCCAGTGTGCATGTACTTCTAGAAGACCCGTTGGTGATTAAAAAAGTTGTTGATGGAGAAGTATGCTGCGTTTTAACTTAAATTTCAAGAATTATCAAACTTCAAACTGAATTTTCTGAAGCTAAATACTGAAAAGTATTAGTATCGATTGGTCAATTTTCTTTCTTTTACATTCCGTTTGTAATTTAGGGGGAGAAAATTGAAAAACCAAAAATAGTGTCTTTGTATTTTGTTAAAATGAAAATCCAAAAATAGAGTTTTCATTTTAAAGGGGGGGGGGGGGGGATGAAAAAAATACAAAAACATTGAAAAACAGAAAATACAAAAATGTTGAAAAATTGAGAAATTGTATCCGACATATTTGGGAAATGATGGTACATTGGTTTACGTGTCTGACTCATGGATAAAATAGATGAAAAAGCCATAAGATCATTGCTCGATGTGCTTGGTAGGCTCGACATTAAATGAGAAAGTATTCAGATGTGATAAACATATTAAATACAAATTCTTGACTAAGTGGACAACATCTTGATGCATATTTCAAGATATCAAGAAAATGTGAAGTCACTGTGTATACATGTGTTCTTTTTGCAAAGATTTAAACTTGTTTGATTTTCTTTATTTTGTCATACGATCGGACTTTCTCTGCGTGTCCACAAGACCGACCTGATTGTTGTTCGTTTGACGTTCTGCTTTATTTTCTTTGGTGTTTCGTATAACTCATCGGACTTTCTCTGCGTGTACGGAAGTAATTGAAATTGAAGTGTAGTTCAGCATGTCATGATCAATATGATCCCAAATCGTGATGTTTCTCACAAAACACAAAAATAGTGTTTGATTCTGTATTACATTTATGTTTCATGTCTGAAAATTCCAAAAAGATTATAGGTGTGTTTTAGCATAAACTTAGAAAAATCAAAAAGATTTTCGGTGTGTTTTGATGTAAAGTTTCAAAAAGCCAAAAAGATTTTGTTTCTTATTTTTTTTTCGACCGATCGATACAATATACAAAATTTCTGATTTCAAAACTATATCTTGGATTCTCGAAGAGAAGTTTTGCGCCAAGATTAAATTGATTTTTCAAAAGAAAAAAAAAATCCGCGTTTTTGTCTTCTGAAATTGCAGGTTTATGTGTGACAAGACTCAAGCATGGTGAAGGGGGGAGTACGTAATATCTTTCACAAGTGGATCTTGAAGTTCAAGGATTGTTCAAGATTGATCCAGCCATGCAAGCTCTTTTTCTGACAAGATTTCAAGTTGAAGATCGGATGCAAGTATGCTGAAGATTGAAGACTGAAGTTTAGTTAGATAGATAGATACATAGATACACTACACGTTAAGGGGGAGTTTGTTAGAGCATATTCCTATGCTACGTTGTGTCTCGTGTATTGTATCTAGTCTAGAGCGTCTGTGTGAGTCATATAGTCAACATACCAAGATGGTCGTACCATATGGTCCGCCGTACCAGTTGGTACGCGCGTACCAACTGGTATGCCAGGTGGTACACCAGCCAGTATGTAAGTGACTATAAATAATTCGTGTTAGAGAGAGCTTAATATTCTGAGAGTTTCATCTTCTTAAGTGTGTGTAAACTGAGTGTGTTTCTCTCTAGCTTGTAACTCTTAGTGAATCAATAAAGCAAAGCTTTATTTACTTCCGTGTTCATTGATTAACCGAATCATGCAGTAGTAAGATCCATCCGTGGTTTTACAAGTTGTGAGGTCGTGAAGAGGCTGTTGCAACAAGTTTTCGTTTACACAAGAAATGCCAGGGAGCACAAGGCGAGAGAGGGAAACTTCACAAAGGTTTTCTACCAAAAGTTATGTTCCAGTGATCGAAGTATACTTCCTCTCCTTTTTGTTTATCCAAGGTTGCCTGGGTGCTTGTCGGGCTCAAACTTATGTGATTGCACCAGGGTTATAGGAGTTCCAGGAATGGCTCTAGTCGGTAAAGTCATAAAAGTAGGGTTATGCTTCAAGATGAATCAAAACTAGCCAAAAGATTCTTCAGGAACTTCTTCGCCATTAATGGATTCTTGTCATCAAGATGAACGAGTGAAGTGATGTCGTACCAGGACCGACATTTGCAATACGTTTCTAAAGAGGCTTTGAGTGGATTAGAATCCATATATGAAAGAGTCGGGGTCAAGTTGAATCCAACATGTTTGACATTCAATGGTCATGAGGATTCTCTTGGATTTCCATACACTGCAAATTACATTCACGTGTGCACCCGTAACGGTAATTTACCCATGGTCACCTTAGTTCCTCTTACTTTAGCAACAAGGTATAGTGGATTTCAGATTGGATATCCGAATGTGGTCACTAACCCAAGGTTATTTGACCGGATCATTAGGAAGATAAGTTCTGAGAGTAGAATACTCGCTTGATTTTAGAGTATACCAGTTGGTACAAGTTAATTAGGAATTTTTTTTAACAAGATTTTGAATGGGGCATATCTCAGTGACCCTAGGTAGCTCGAAGATATGGATGAATTATCTCACATGCGGATTTCATCACAAATCCCATAAAAAATATATTTTCAACCGGCCCATATTAGGTACCGTTGAGATCATAAGAGTTGTATTCAAGTTGTATTATTATAACGCAACTATGCGTTAGAAATAAGAAAGGATAACGATAACCAAGACAGATACAAGTGCCCCATACGCTACCACTTGGACCCATACAATGCTGCTTCTACTGAAGCTGAATTATCGCGCTATTAGCAGGTCATGACAACGTTGTCTGAACAAAAGTGTTCAGATGTGTATGTAGGGAAGGTACAACAGGAACCTCCCAAGTTTGGAGAGAATTTAAGAACCGGAAGATGTATTACACAATCTTCCCTAAATAACATAAGTTTATAGTATGGGTGCTATGCCTCGTTCCAGTCTACAATAGTCCCGAGCAACAACTAGCTCATCATGAATAAGGGTGTGATCCTCCAATCCAACTCGACATCTTGTCGTTACTGATGTGTAGTAGGAGGTACACCTTTCAAAGATGGTGAAGACTGTTGGGTTTTTACAGTGGGATCCGGGTTACCGATTTTAATTAAATAAAACCGATTAATAATTAAATTAATTCTAAATTAATTTGGCAGCGGAAACGAATTAAAACGCGGACGCAACTGTAACAGGATCAATCACCGACACACGACAAACACAGAAAATATATTTATTTAAAATAAATAGACAATTAAATATCTAATGAATTAGATATACCTTGGCGGGATCCGAGCAACCGCTCGAGACACCCGGATTCAACGGGCTCGCGCTAGGACGAACAATGACGTCAGACTCGAACCTTCGAGATAGATCGTCAACGGCGGCATCAGCGGCGGCGGTAGTGGCGGCGGCGGTGGTAGGGATACCACCGGTGGTGGTGACAAAACCTTCTCTGTCGGAATGGCCACCGGAATGGATCCCACGACGATCGAATCGCCGGTGATCGGAGGTGATGCGGTGGCGGCGGCCGGCGGGTATAACGGCGCGGGCCACGACGACGGAACCGGACGCGGTGGTCTCGGCTGCGCCGGCAGCGCGAGAACCACCGGTCGGTGGTCGCGCGGCGGCGCGTGAGAGGCAGCGGCGGCGGCGGCGGCTTGGGCCGCGGCGGCAGCTCGGGCTGCGGCTTCGGCTTCGGCTCGGACTACGGCTTCGGCTCGGGCTGCGACGGCTTCGCTCTCGAGTCGGGCACAGATACTGGCAAGACGGGGATCCATCGGAGATTGCGAAGAGATCACGGTGGACTAGGTGGCGGCGATCGGCGGTCGGCGGTCGACGGCAGAGCCGGCTTCGGCAGGGCTCGGCGCAAGGAGAGAGAGGGAGGGGATTAGGGTTTGTGACTTGTGTTTTAATCCACCTCCTCCCTCCTTCTTTTATTATAAAATCCGGACCGGGGCCTGTGAGCTGGGCCCGGTCGCGATTCTCCTTAAGTCCACCAACCGATCAGTCTGTTAATCCGGTAACAACTGATTGGTCCGTCTTTTAATTACCAAGTAATTTTGAACCGATATATTTTTTCGCTTTAATTAAATAAATAATTAGTATTTATTTAATTCACCATTTAGTTCGTTTATTTCTAATTAACAATTAATTAGATTTAATAGTCTGTTGACCCGGGTGTAACTCTTACGGGTCAATATCGGTCGGGTTCGTTAATTCGTCGGGTCAGGACACTCTATTTCCAACAGTCTCCCACTTGGACTGAACGCGACAGTTTAACGAGCGCAGTCAGAGGCACTCTAGCTATGCATGGCTACACCAACTAATATTGACACTTTAAGTCGTCAGCCAAAGTATATCTGATTGACCATCAAGCAGACTCATGACTTGTGCATTCATTGTCATATGTTCCTTTCTGTATAAGACATTGATGAATTATGGGACATGGACTCCCATATTTTATTCATCGATTTTCGTTCTCGATATAATTCGAAGTGATCCAACAAACACACAGTAAGTTTGGGTGAGGCCTCACACTTATCACTTGGAACCAACGAGGGCGCCTTTATGTCTAACCGTTGCCGAAGCAAGAGAACAGAATCCCTTGTTGAGGCATACAACTCCCACTAAACTTCAGAGCCATTCCCAAAAGTAGCCGTTATGGCTGGCAGTTACGCGACAACGTTAGGCTACAATCAAAGAATGTTCTTTAGTAGAAGGGAGTTCGAATATGCGTCTCAGGTCTAAGGATACATTAGAGCATGCATTAATCAAGCAAGCAAGACTTCCATGTTTGCGTTGCATGATGCGAGTTACGTCCAACGTCATTCACCAATGAGTTCTGTGAGATTGAACGTTAGACCACTTTAAGGTTCAACTAGTCACAATAGTCTTTCTTTAGTATAGCTCCCACTAACTAATCGACTACGGACATTTAGGACAAGAACTTATTGTCCAAGGATTAAACGTACAAATATTGAACACAGTTATGTAATTCATTATTGCATAAAACAGATGGAATAAGAATAATATAGATAACTGTTGGTGTTCATACATCCAAATACTGAATCAAAACATGTCTTTAACTAATCTAAGCCCTATCGCCTCTCTGTGGCATATATGAGTCTCCTGAGTCATAGGCTTAGTAAAAGGATCAGCTAAGTTTTGATCTGTGTGTACTTTGCTTATCTTGATTTCATTTCTGTCGACTACTTCTCTTATGTAGTGGAATTTCCTCAGGACGTGCTTGGCCATCTTATGAGACCATTGCTCTTTGGCTTGAGCTATAGCGCCTGTGTTATCGCATAGTATCTTGATGGGCTGCCTAATACTTGGCATAGCATCAAGATCGGAAATGAACTTCTTCATCCACACGGCTTCTTTAGCAGCTTCTGAGGCTGCTATGTATTCGGATTCAGTAGTAGAATCAGCTACTACTGGCTGTTTTGAGCTTCTCCAAGAAACAGCCCCTCCGTTAAGAGTGAATACGAATCCCGACTGTGAGCGAGAGTCATCTCGTTTAGTCTGAAAACTAGCATCAGTGTAACATCTTACAGTGAGCTCCTCATCAACACCCCCGTATACGAGAAACATATCAGTGGTGTTCCTCAAGTATTTCAGTATGTTCTTCACAGCCGTCCAGTGAGCTAGTCCTGGCGTCTGTTGGTACCGACTTGTCACGCTCAGTGCATACGAGACATCCGGTCGTGTGCAGAGCATGGCATACATGATAGATCCAATAGCAGAGGAAAATGGGATCGATGCCATTTGGCTTATCTCGCGCTCCGTTTTAGGTGCTTGAGATTTGTCCAAGATTGTTCCTTTAGTCATGGGAACGGTTCCTTTCTTGGAGTTGCTCATGTTGAACCAAGCTATGATCTTATCAATGTATGTGCTTTGACTGAGTCCCAAAAGGCGCTTAGATCGATCTTTGTGAATTTTAATTCCCAGAATGTAAGCGGCTTCTCCAAGGTCTTTCATAGCGAAACAAGATGAAAGCCATTTCTTAACTTCGTTAAGCATGGGTATGTTGTTCCCTATGATCAATATATCGTCCACGTACAATACGAGGAACGATACAGCGCTCCCACTTGCCTTTCTGTAAACACAAGGCTCATCTTTGTTTTGTTCAAAACCAAACTCTTTGACCTTTTGATCAAAACGAAGATTCCAGCTTCGAGATGCTTGCTTGAGTCCATAAATGGACTTGCTTAGCTTGCAAACCTTGTTTGGATACTCTGGATCGACAAAACCATCAGGCTGAACCATGTAGACATCTTCTTCAAGTTGTCCGTTCAGGAAGGCGGTTTTAACGTCCATTTGCCATATCTCATAGTCATGGTATGCGGCTATGGCAAGGAGAATCCTGATCGATTTGATCATGACAACGGGTGAAAAGGCCTCAACATAGTCAATTCCTTGAGTTTGAGTGAAACCTTTTGCTACAAGTCGTGCCTTGTAGGTTTGCACATTTCCATGCATGTCAGTTTTTCTTTTAAAGATCCACTTGCTCCCTACTGCCCGTGTGCCGGGGGGTAGCTCAATCAAGTCCCAGACGTGATTGTCACGCATGGATTGCATCTCAGCGTTCATGGCTTCAAGCCATTTACCAGATTCCGGATCCGATATAGCAGCTTTGTAATTAATAGGCTCATCGTTAGAATCGGCTATTAACAGGACGTCGAAGGCCTCATGATATCCAAGGTATCTATCAGGCTCATATCGTATCCTTTCGCTCCTACGAACGCTTGTGCTTGTGTTTGGGTCTGATGGTGCGACAACAACTTGTCGGTCAGACGCAGCGACCGTTTCAGGGTTAGGTGTATCTCGAATTTCTTCAAGATCCACTGGATCACTATTTGTTCCTCGAGTAAGGAATTCTTTCTCAAGGAATTTACCTTTCCTTTTGATGGAAACAGTGTTTGCATCAGGATGGTAAAAGTAATAACCGGTATTACAATAGTATCCAACGAAAGTTACCTTTTCTCCTCGGTGATCAAGCTTATTGTCAGATTCACTGGTGACATAAGCATCACATCCACATACCCTGAGGTATGACAGTTTAGGAAGAGAACCATGCCATATCTCATATGGGGTCTTCCCTACTTTCTTGGTCGGTGCCAGATTTATTAGGCGAGCAGCGGTCAAGATGGCATATCCCCAAAAGGAATGTGGCAAGGATGTCCTGCACATCATCGATCGAACCATGTTTAGCAAAGTTCAATTCCTCCTTTCACTAACGCCATTTAACTGGGGTGTGCCAGGTGGAGTAGGTTGTGAAACAATTCCACATTCCTTTAGATGATTCAGGAATTCAGCGCTTAGGTATTCTCCGCCTCTATCGGATCGAAGTATTTTAATAGTTCGATTTAACTGATTTTGTACTTCGTTTTGAAACTCTTTGAACTTTTCAAAAGTTTCATGTTTGTGTTTCATCAGATAGACATAGGCATATCGGCTGTAGTCATCGATGAAAGTCACGAAGTACCGTTCACGATTTCTCGTCTCGGTTCGAAAGGGTCCACACACATCAGTGTGAATAATGCCTAACAAGCCTTGGGCCCGTTCACCTGTATGGGTGAAGGGTGACTTGGTAAATTTACCAGATAAGCACGACTCGCACTCATCTAAGGAATCTGCATCTTGGGATTCGAGAATGCCAGCAGTTTGCAAATTCTTAATGCGGGCCTTACTTATGTGACCAAGTCTATGGTGCCATAACGAGGATTCGTTACTATCAGTTTTGCTTCTTTTAGAAACATGATAGAGCTGGTCGTTTGTTTGAACATCTATCTCATATATACCATGTCGAGGTTTAGCCTCCAAATAAAAGATATTATTAAGGTAAGCAGAAATCACATTTCCATTAAATTTATACCGAAATCCTTGTTCAAACAATGAAGAGACAGAAATAATGTTTCTGGATAAACCATGTGCATATAAACAGTTAATCAAATTAACCACAAGGCCAGAAGAGCATGAAAAAGAATAAGTGCCAGCAGCAAGTACTGGGACCCTCTTCCCGTCACCAACGATGAGGTCCATGCAGCCTCGTCCTGTCTTCTTCCACTTCTCAGGTTCCTGCAAAACATTAACAATGTGATAACCACATCCAGTATCAAATACCCATGAATTGGAGGAAACAGTGAAAAGTTCAATAACATTTATTGAAATACCTGATGAGCAACCCTTATTAGGGTTCTTGGTCATCTTCAGCTTTGCAAGATAAACGGGACAGTTGCGACGCCAGTGTCCCATTTTGTTGCACTCATAGCACAGGCGCTCCTCGGGAGGCTGCACCTGTGGTTTCTTGCCTTTGCCTTCTTTAACCTTCTTGGCTTTGGAGATCTTTGTATTAGCAACCTTGAGCACGTCCGGCGTGGTCCTGATCTTCACGTTGGGTATCAACGGAATAACCTCCTCGATCGACTGAGCCGAACAATTAATCGCAAGAATACGATAATGTTCAGGCAAAGATCTGAGTACTACATCAAGAGCCATCCCGTCAGAGATGGAGTAGCCAAGGTCGATCAGCCTGTCGCGATACGCTTTCATCAGCATGACATGATCGTATGGAGAGGAGTCGTTAGCCATAGAGCAGTTCACAAATTGTGAAAGTGCATCAGCTCGCTCAGTCCTCTGACTCAATTCAAATAAATCCTTGAGTTTACGAATGATGTCAAAAGCAGACATCTCCATGAAATTGTACCGATAATCCTGAGTCATGCTAGACAACATCAGGTCAGTGACGTCCTTATCATTGTCAGTGTGCTTCTGGAGCTCAGACTGCGAGTTCTCATTTAGCAAGTAAGATGGAATACTCGCGATCGGTCGGTCAATGACATAGAGTTTCCCGAAGAGCCTTAAAAGGTTCCTCAGGGTTGTCTGCCATGCGAGAAAACCAGTCTCAGTGAAGGGGTCGAGTTGTACCATTGAACTTAATGGAGGTGAGTTTTCTTTAGCCTTCTGAAAACAAGCAAAGTAAATTTAATCAGTATTTTCGATGTTTATTTTCTTTAAAATAAGTTGGTAAAGTTTATTTTTAAGAAAATCAGAATTCGTTTAGACAACATTACTTGAGACCGCCAAATGAGCCTCGGGAGCAAGGCCGTGTAAACAAACTGACAACGGTTGTCAATTGTGAGACTCAAGTCACAATTCTCGGTATGAGGCCGCTATATACATACAATTGTATTTTGCGATACGTTTAGCCTCATCCGTGCCCACTCTAGCAATACACATCCGTGGCGCGGTGTTGAATTACTCCAACACCACGAACATGTACGTCTAAAGCGATAGTAATCCTAAATGGTCGATTGTGATGACACGGTGTTGAAATACTCCAATGTCCTCACCTTAGAAGGTACCCTCGGCACCAAGTGCGGTGTTGAAATACTCCAACACTGATGCTCCGGTAAATACGTTCCAAGTTCGACTTGAGATAGGATGGCACGAACTATCAGTTTTAAGAATTATCAAATAGGGATATTAATTACTTTTAATATTTAATTATCGTCAGACATGAACGATAAAACCCTATCACCACTCGGGACTAGTAAATTAATTTAACCTAATTAAATTACTAAGTTGTCGCGAATGGCATATTGTGTGTTAAACGGCATAAGGTCTTGATCTCGCTCGAGCCATACAAGCGAGATCATAAGGGACAAATTTAAAATAAATTAAATTAAATAAAATGGTGAACGATCGAGATGGCAACTCTGTGCGATCTGGAATGCTGTTCAGCTCCCACTTGCTTCGACATCCCTCTGGCGTGTGTCCAGTCTTGACATTTGGTTACATACAAATTTACAATTACTAAAACTACTTCTAGTAAACTAGCTCTAAATTTGTACAACTTTGAAACCCAAAACCCGGGTCCAATAAACGAAAACGAAATACGAATAATTGGGCCAACAAGTTGGGCCAAACAGAGAAAGACAAAACACGCCAAACACATTCATACATGAATACAAAATATAGAGGGGTCGGCCGTAACACACAACAAAATATATAGAATTAAAATCAATAAATAAATTAATTCTAATTCGCAATTTGGATTTAAATCGAAATTGCGAACTACCGGTTACGAAAAGACCGGTTCTGGTTTGCGCGCGGTGATAATGGCTCTGATACCACTGTTGGGTTTTTACAGTGGGATCCGGGTTACCGATTTTAATTAAATAAAACCGATTAATAATTAAATTAATTCTAAATTAATTTGGCAGCGGAAACGAATTAAAACGCGGACGCAACTGTAACAGGATCAATCACCGACACACGACAAACACAGAAAATATATTTATTTAAAATAAATAGATAATTAAATATCTAATGAATTAGATATACCTTCGCGGGATCCGAGCAACCGCTCGAGACACCCTGATTCAACGGGCTCGCGCTAGGACGAACAGTGACGTCAGACTCGAACCTTCGAGATAGATCGTCAACGGCGGCATCAGCGGCGGCCGCCATGGGTGGCGGCGGCGGTAGTGGCGGCGGCGGTGGTAGGGATACCACCGGTGGTGGTGACAAAACCTTCTCCGTCGGAATGGCCACCGGAACGGATCCCACGACGATCGAATCGCCGGTGATCGGAGGTGATGCGGTGGCGGCGGCCGGCGGGTATAACGGCGCGGGCCACGACGACGGAACCGGAAGCGGTGGTCTCGGCTGCGCCGGTAGCGCGAGAACCACCGGTCGGTGGTCGCGGCGGCGCGTGAGAGGCAGCGGCGGCGGCGACGGCTTGGGCCGCGGCGGCGGCTCGGGCTGCGGCTTCGGCTTCGGCTCGGGTTGCGGCTTCGGCTCGGGCTGCGACGGCTTCGCTCTCGAGTCGGGCACAGATACTGGCAAGACGGGGATCCATCGGAGATTGCGAAGAGATCACGGTGGACTAGGTGGCGGCGATCGGCGGTCGGCGGTCGACGGCAGAGCCGGCTTCGGCAGGGCTCGGCGCAAGGAGAGAGAGGGAGGGGATTAGGGTTTGTGACTTGTGTTTTAATCCACCTCCTCCCTCCTTCTTTTATTATAAAATCCGGACCGGGGCCTGTGAGCTGGGCCCGGTCGCGATTCTCCTTAAGTTCACCAACCGATCAGTCTGTTAATCCGGTAACAACTGATCGGTCCGTCTTTTAATTACCAAGTAATTTTGAACCGATATATTTTGTCGCTTTAATTAAATAAATAATTAGTATTTATTTAATTCACCATTTAGTTCGTTTATTTCTAATTAACAATTAATTAGATTTAATAGTCTGTTGACCCGGGTGTAACTCTTACGGGTCAATATCGGTCGGGTTCGTTAATTCGTCGGGTCAGGACACTCTATTTCCAACAAAGACGACTCAAGAATAACTGATTTTGTGTCGGAAGTATAAGAAGTATTAGATGGAAAAAAAATGTCGTATAGTAAACCAGGTGTGTTTAGGAGTGAGTATCACGATGCATGAGAAGAATGTTTAAGTGCACAACTAATACAAAACAGTTACAGTCTAAGAACAGAATCTTAGTTCGCTATAACCATGGGCTCTAATACCAATCTGTCACAGCCCCAATTTCCACTGACGGAGTTTAATCGTGTGGGGCGTGACAAACCAGGATCCCAGTGCATTAGTTACACCAAACAACCATTAAAGATAAAAAGGTTTGCATTTAATTTATATAAAATAAGAGTTTTCATTACAGAAGCATAAACTAAACATTTCCAATTGAAACAAAGTAATTTGTACAAAACCTATGACAAAGTTGAAGGAATCATGCATGCATACTCGTGATACTCGAAAACTTGCGACCTGAGAGAAATATGTTTAATAGAAAGTGTCAACCAAAGGTTGGTGAGTTCACAGGGTTTCATATCCAGTTTAGTTTCAGTCCATGGACCCAACAGTTATACGGTCCATAAATAAGTTGTAAAGTTTATACCATATTTCCATATCGTAGGTAGCTAGCCTAAAGTGTTCATGTCACTAGATAGTTCGCAACCGAGGCTGACTAAAAAGTTGTAGGAATCCTCCTTACGTGTTTTGCGTTCCCCATGTCCCACTAGAAACAACGATACGTATAGGCTAATATTGCTCTCAGTCCGACCACCAGTCAGGTGGTGCATCACGTGCCCGCTGAGAGGGGTTTGTCAAACCCTAGTAGTACTACTCAACATTACCTCGCCATTCACTATTAAAGGTTCGATTTCTAAGTACTTAATTTGTGGTGTCAAGCAAATCTAGTACATGTGATATGTTGGAAATATAAAAGTTGTATAAAAACAGTAAGAAACTTTTTTTCATGTTCTCTCCCCCCCCCCCCCCCCCCAAAAAAAAAGAGTAAAGTGGGCCGTGAAACTCACCTTCGGGTGCACTGCTAGTAACCGCACATGAACAAGTGCAAATCTTATATGCGTGACCTAATATACGTGTATATTATGGTAAATTAGAGATTATCACAAAAGTGACTTGATTGAGCACAACGAGAGTGTACAAATATTTCCTAACGAATTAGAGAATCAGAATAGAGGAACACATGGCCGACACAATGACCCGAGGACACGTTGGTAGATATGTTATGAGAATATGTCATTTGTAACTAGCATGATCCTATGTTGATTCGCAACAATACCACACTGCTATGCACACATATATATGCCCTAACACATGCAACTATATGCACAAGTTTTCAAGCTTACAAATACATATAAAAGTAGTTGACAAAACATGACCTACATCACACATACGGTGCAAAGTCGACGCGGCGGCTTCGCAAGGTCTTGTCATTCCCATCGAGATGGGAGACTTAGAACTTTGTATGGTGTATGGTTTCTCAAGTAAGTCAGTTCTTCATACTTTAACAAGTCATAATATTTGATCCTAACATGCATGAGCATTAAGGTTCACAGGATAAAGCATGCATACATTTCATTACTAGCAACTAAAATCAATGCTCGGGAGTCCACCCCGCAACCTGATGACCTAAACTCGTAATTAAGTCCCTAAACTTTGCAGAAACATAATTCCCTACATTCTAAAAAAGTTACATGTTGAACACATATTTTAAATATCAATTTAGCATGCCAAAAATAGCAACACAAAATACAAGTTTCTAGAACATTGTTGTTTACGCAATGACATTGCAACGACATGAATAGTGAACTTTGTGAGTTCCATTAGAGCCAAATGAATTCTAAGAAACCAAATGGAAATATGCAAAAATAATCACTTAATTCCGTTAAGAATTGAGTGAGTTATGCCGTTTTGAATTTCACTAGAATTCTATATTGTTGTTGTTAAGGGAAAATGTGTAGGTTAACTTTGTTATTAAATGATTAGACCAAATTTTAGACTTCAATTAGCAAACTTTTTAGTTGACAACTTCTATATTATTGACACATTTTTCATTCAGAGGTGAACCAAAGAATACCAATTTAGCATATTCAAAACATCGGCACAAAGTCATGATTTCAGAAATAAGGTAGCTTGCACCCCAAAGTTGTAGCAGATATTTATGTGACCAAACAGAGGTTTCAGAGGGTGTGCGAATATCCAAATTAAAGCTAAGACATAAAAATAACCTTAGCAAAATGAATCAATCAATTTGGACAAAAATTAAGTAAGTTATGGTGCTTACAAAACGGGTAAAATTTGGGACAGATTCCGTCAGAAAACGGGATATTGTTAATTTATGTGTTCCATGTGTTTTGACGACTACTTCGACCCTACTTCGACCTAGGTTGAGTTTTACAACAATTAGTATCAACAATGATAAATTTCCACAGATTCTAAACACACATAATCATCCAAATCAAACCATAAACATACTACATATGATAAATGCGATCATCTAAACACCACAATACATGGAATCATCATCAAAACAAGAAATCATCAAACAATGCTATATCAACTAATCGAATTAAGGAACACATAATCAAAAGAAGAAAAGGATAGATAAATGAAAAATGAAAAGAAGACAGGAGGATTTACCTCGAAGAGGTTTTACAAACGAGATGATGTCGAATGGCAGCACCTCCTTGCCGACTAAGTACGACACCTAAATGGGTATTGTACTTGTGGAACCACCAAAATTTGGTTATTCCACTTGTATATACTCAAACTAGGAGTTGTAAGTTAGAAGGGACATGGCAATGATATTTATAGGTGTGAGAGTGTTGGAACTTAAAATCTATGTGACTGACGCCATCAAATCTGTTTACCGAAGCATTCGACTGAAGAATCCATGTGAATTGATTCAGAGACGCGGGTTGTGATGCTCGAGGCTTGCAGTTTGGACCGAAGACCGTTTTCTGGAAAAGTCAACCGTTCGGGTCAACGGTCAACGTAAAAGTCAACGGAAGATCGGTTCGAGCGAGTCAAGCTTCGGATTAATTAAATCAACTTTGATTTAATTAATATTTATGCTATTTGTCTTTCTTGTAATTTTTAATTATGTTATGTTTTTCTGTTGTTAGTCACCCTCACTATATATAGTGAGGGTGCCCATTACAAGAAAGAGTCTCTGAGTGTGGAGATGATGAATTTCTTGTAGAGTGTGAGATTTCCATTCTAGAGAGAAAGAGTGAGTCATGGATTTCCTAGAGAGAGATTGTGTGTTCTTCATGATTTCTTGATTGTAATCATTCGATTAATGAAATCATTCGATTAGTTCATCATCTTTCTTATGTTTTGATTATCTATGATTCTTCTCATCCTCATATTCATCTCATTTTTTTTTTGTTTTTCGAATCTGAACCTTCATTCTTGCTCAAGATCAGGATTCTTGTAGTGAGAATCGGTCCTGACAAATGGTATCAGAGCGGGTAACCGATCATATTTCATCTCATGATGAATCTGGTCACTCGATTCTGGATTTTGAGCTTCAATGGGTGAAGATGAGAAAACTTATTTTTGAGACTTTTTCTTCTATTTTTCTTGTTTCTGGATGGATTTTGATGATATGGATGCTTGATTCGTGTTTGGGAGTTCATCTAGATGCATGTTTATGATTTACTTGTTCAAATCAGTGATTAATTTGAAGATCCGAGCTGTTTTTGAAGCTGTTAGAGTTTTTCCCGTATTTGGGGTTTTTGAAGAATTTTGAGTTTGATTCTGAGTTTTCTGGGTGTTTCTTCATGTTTTCGGATGAAGTGAGGTATGATTCTCAGTGGAAAACGCGTTTCGGATCCATTGGAAGCATCCGTTTTGTCTGATTCTCAACGGTTTGGTCAGATCTGGAAAAACACACACTACTGTTTGTTTCATGGTGTTCTTCGTGTTCTTGAAGATTTCCAGAATTTTGGAGCTGTTTATGATCCGATTAGCTACTGTTTATGGGTTGTTGGTGGCCACAATAGTCTTGTGAATGCTTTAGCTTCTCATTTCGTGCATCATTACGGGTTCTCCTTACGTTTTTGGGCAGATTCGAGTTCACCAAGTAAGTGATCTTCATGTTCATCATTTTCCAGATTTTTCTAAGTGTTTGAAGGTTTGAAGATTGCCTTAGCTGACTTCTTGTGTTCTTAGCGAACTTGACGTGTTCTTAGCGGACTTGTTGAGGTTGTTAGCGAACTTGTTTTGCTTAGCGGACTTCTGAGCTTAGCGAACTTCAGCAAAGGTTAGCGAACTTCTCTGTATGCTTTAGCGGACTTAAATAAGTTTTAGCGGACTTGAAAAAAGTTAGCGGACTTGTTTAATGGGTCTTCGTTCGAGGCTTTTTCAGAGGTTTTTGATCATTAAGGGTTGTAGAGCACGTCGATACGGGTTCAACGGTCCAAAATTCATCGAATTTGGTTGAGTATTATGGGAGTTATGGGCAATATACGCTTTTCTGGTGGAGCTCACTTTTCTGGTGAGAAATTCCGACCATTTTAGGGTATCGGCGGTTTAAGGAAGGAGAAGGACCATAGATGACGTGGCAATCTCTTAGAGGCTGCAGGGGAATGTATTTCTCTCTCCTGGTCGGTCAACAAGAATTCTCCTCTTTCTGTTGTCGATCGTTGGTTGGTGGAAATATTTAAGTGGGACCACCCAGCCATAAAGAGCCGTTAGCTCCTTTTACTGCTGCAATTTCATTGGCTGAAGAGGTCAGCGCGTGGGCCACAACCAAGCTCAAAAGAACCGTTGCATGCCTCTACTGCTGTTGGCCTGTGATTGGCTCTCCTTGCCCACACGTGGATCATCATTTACAACCATTGGATCTCCTCTTCTTCAAGTCGTTGGATCATATTATGTGCTTTCTCAGGTTGAACCTGATTGGTCTATTCCCTTTCACCTGGATCGTAATCTAGTCCATTGATCAGGTTTAATCCTAGCCGCTGGATTGTCATGCTTGCTCAAACTTGTTTGGTTCATTTTCTTCGACAAGGATCATGGTTTTCTCATGGAGATTTTTTATGACTAATTAATTTTTTTCAGCATTTTTTCGTTAATTGTGGGGTTTTTCTTGTCTGTTTTTAACAAGATTAACGAGATAACACCGCGACGAAAATTCAGAAATTTTTTTATTAGTTGAGGATTTATTTCATTTTAACGGGGTTCTCCTTTATTGACGTCGTGCGCAACGTTTGCTATGGATCACTAACGGGTTAGCTTTATTATCCGGTTAATTGCTCAGCTTTCTCGTTATATCTCACGGTTTATTTTTTTAGTGGATGCAGCGCGGATGTTAACTAACCGGATTAACTGGAATCTCAGTTAAATTATTGGAATTTATCCGTTAAATTTCTCGAGAAGCCGTTACTTGTCGAAAATTGACGGAATTTTTCGGATTGAGCCGTTTTCGCCGATAATTCTCAGAAATCTTCACAGAATTTTATTCCGAGCTCATTTTTCTTCACCCAAAATTACGAAGACTCCGATTATGCTTACTTTTCGCTTGGGATCTCAAATTTTCTCAGATTTGATGTTTATCTTTATTTTCGCATCCAACCTAGTCACGTGGAACACAAGATTTATTTATGGATCATTCACAACTTTCAGCATCCGACTTCCGGCTTTTCGCGAGATCGTCCGATTTCAAGATTATTTATCTGGTTTCTCTAGGCAACCGATCGCGACGGTTCGACTCTCCGCATCTGATTTTACGCTTCCGACTTGATGTTTTTGGAGAGATGTAGAGAAATAAGAGGAATTATTATGGATTTGGATATCGGGTCAATTATCAGAAGTTAGAGCATGTTCGATGATTGGTTGGTTTATCTGATTCAGTTTGTTGCGGTTTTTACTCCAATGTTCAGCATTTTCTTAGTATTGTACCCGACCGTGTGAACCGAGTGAGGTGCGGAACACTTGGATCTCGACTGGAGCAACAAGAACAGAAGAAGCTTATTCAGAGGGGGAATCTCTACGACAGATTGTCTCCGGTTTATCAGTTTCTCATTGAAGATGTACGACAGAGCGATTCTTCAGTAGTTGAACAGATTTGAAAGCATCAGTCAAGGGGGAATTGTTGGAACTTAAAATCTATGTGACTGACGCCATCAAATCTGTTTACTGAAGCATTCGACTGAAGAATCCATGTGAATTGATTCAGAGACGCGGGTTGTGATGCTCGAGGCTTGCAGTTTGGACCAAAGACCGTTTTCTGGAAAAGTGAACCGTTCGGTTCAACGGTCAACATAAAAGTCAACGGAAGATCGATTTGAGCGAGTCAAGCTTCAGATTAATTAAATCAACTTTGATTTAATTGATATTTATGTTATTTGTCTTTCTTGTAATTTTCAATTATGTTATGTTTTTCTGTTGTTAGTCATATATAGTGAGGGTGCCCATTACAAGAAAGAGTCTCTGAGTGTGAAGATGATGAATTTCTTGTAGAGTGTGAGGTTTCCATTCTAGAGAGAGAGAGTGAGTCATGGATTTCCTAGAGAGAGATTGTGTGTTCTTCATGATTTCTTGATTGTAATCATTCGATTAGTTCATCATCTTTCTTATGTTTTGATTATCTATGATTCTTCTCATCCTAATCTTCATCTCATTTTTTTTTTGTTTTTTGAATCTGAACCTTCATTCTTGCTCAAGATCAGGATTCTTGTAGTGAGAATCGGTCCTGACAGAGAGGGAAGAATATATTATTTTGGGGGCGACGTGGGATGGGTTTAGAGGAGATTCACGTTTTTTTTTTTTTTTTGAAAATAAGCCTCAAACACTAAACTTGTTTTCGCGATTCCCGCTTCGTTATAACTCAGTTTCGCTTGCGGTTTTCGCCTACTTTCTCCATTTTCAGAGTAATATCATATGGAACAGAGTAATCCAACGTTGAAGGTGTTGAGGGTTGAGCCAAAAATTGAAGAACGGGTTGGGTTTCGAATATGGGAAATAGATGGATGTCATACACTGACGAGCTTGGACCTCTATGGCAGGCCAACTAAACCGAACGTAAAGACGAAAACCCGATTTCACACTAAATACCTAAGCTATGGTTCACAAGGTTTTCTAACAATACACACTAACTCATGCATTTCTAGAAATACGCGAGGTTATAGAACATCTTCGTGAGATTACACAAGGAAGTGATCACATTACTCAGTTAACACATAAGTTCACATAAAGTCATATAACATGAGTTGTTCAAGTTATGTCTGGTAGCTTAGTGTTTTATTTAACTTATCAACCAAAGTTCGGGAAAGGATTCAGGAAAGTAACGCACATGATGTTTACTTGACATGTAATAGATAACGAAGTTTTTTAACGGAATTAAGCAGAGTTATTGAAGGAGCTAACCTGGGAATTTATTAGTTGTCACAAGAAAGATGTCGATGTATTTTTACATGTCCTCTTCTATCAGTGGGCCATTTGAACTATTTGTTGATGTAACTTTCAAAATCAACTTTCCATTCATGATAATCTTCCCATTTCATCAGCTTAGGTATCACAGGACTAGCTTGTGATGTACTCATTTTCGAACATTTTATGAAAAATCAGTTCAATGTCTTGAATAACTCTTTACCAAAACCGAAAACTGACACTCTAAAAACTTCAAACTCAAAAATGGAGGACTTAGAAGTGGATTTTGGGGGTCAAAATGGAGGGTACTAGTTGTAAGGTGATTAAAAGTGTAGATCTCTCAAAGACGGTCGTTTTGGCTGGTATTAGTTCCCGTAACTCTTAACGGAACTCAAGTTATGTCAGTTTTAGTGAAACCTTCCCAAAATCCAGAACTTAGAAATTCATTTTCAAAATGTTACTCGAACAGGTCTGAACTTTTCCGGACTGTGACTTCGGTAAGTTACATGAAGTGAAACTTTGCTAATAAATCTGAACTGACACTTCTTTTAGTGAACCGAACTAGAATCTTACGAACCTATCCGAACTGAAACCGAACTAGAATGAACCTATCCGAACTGGAACTTCGGCTGACCGAACAGGAATGAACTCACCCAAACTAGGACTTCGGTTGACGGTTATTTTTCACAAATATGAACTGATACGAACCAGAATGATTTTGAGCTAAAATTCGTGATTTTGAATGATTTTCAACGAGATTTTCAGCAGTAGATCAGATATGATGAACAAAAATGAACCACCTGCAAACTTTGGAGTCTTGCCAATTTCAAACTTATTCATTCTGGACTTAGATTTCTTTTACTTTGCATGAGTAGGAGGTGCAACCTTTGAATACTCATACATTTTTTCATTTTATTTCACAGAAGTAGATGGACTACTTGACATATCAACTAATGAAGGAACTTTATGTAAATCATCCTTAGCACTTTCTGTAAGTCCCGAATCACGGTCCAGACACGATATGAATACTCGATTAAGCGTGCGGAAGCCGGTTAATCGAGTGATTCAACATAAACAATAAAAAAACATTAAAAGATGAACACGATTAATAATATAACGTTTAAACCTGGTTTGATGCACACGATTACAATCGTCTTGTACACCTCAAGAACAAGTGTGTTTATATACTACACACATAAGCCTACAAGGCTTTCCAGGCCCAAGCCCAAAACCTATAATTAAAATAACTAATTGTAGTATACCCACTAAGCCCATCCCACCTATATTTAATATTACAAGCCTCTAAATAATAGCCTTACAATCTTCCCCTAGGCTTGTGATATTAAAAGTCTTCAATCGTTTGTAACCCTTGTTCTTGACTTTGCTGGTATAGGTGTTGATGAAGATTCTTTCTTTGACAATCTTCATTGGGCTTCAAAAGACACTCGGGAACGTTTTCTCAATCAGCATCAGCTCGAACTTCTAAAAATGAACAAGTAACAAGAGGAGGATTCTCATACACTTGCTTCTCTTGAATGGACTCTGGAACTTGCTAAAAATTCGGCAACTGTCTTGAAATGCCTTTCTTTATAGGATACTGCTTTTTAAAACCTTCTATTTTGGCAAACTTGGTTATTCTTCGCCATGCTGCAAGATCTTTAACAAAAACTTGAATTCTTCAGCTTCCCCTCAAACTGTGTACATCTTCCTTTGGAAACTTTGAGTAGCTTGAAAAGAACCAACAACTTCCCCTATGCAGTTGCTTTTCCAGGTAGGGAAGTCTTGTCCGGCTGGATCTTTAACTTGAGCAATAGCAGCACTTTTCATCATCATGATCATTAGTTTTTTCACTTTCAATCATCAATCTGTCTGACATATAAGAAAAAAAAATACAGGCCACCAGACATATGATGACTGGTCTCTGGGTTAGTAGGTGAATAACATTATTTTAACCAAAAACCCTACTCTTGATTACGGGTTTTTTTTATAAAACTTCCCCTAAACCCAAGACCGCTTTTCTTCCCCTGAGATAATACATATTATCTCTTCTCCCCCCTGAGATAATGCATATTATCTCCCCCTGAGATAATGACTTTCAATAAAATATAATAAAAGTGACAAACAACCTAACTAAGAAAAGGGTTTGAGTTTAAAGTGGACCAGTATATTGGCAATCACCTGGACGTGTTCAAGTAACAGAAGCTGAAAAGGGTTCCTCGGTCAGACTCATACGGTTTAATCTCTTAGAAACCTTCTTATGTTTGAATTGGTTTTTATTTATTTAATTTTTATTTGTTCTTGTGTGTGTCTTTAATTTTACTTTTTGTCCTGGCCAGGTTAATTTGAGAAGTGTAAATGAGTTTGTGTGGGTTTTGTGCATGACAGTATGCCCCCCCCCCCCCCCCCAGAATATACCCAATTTTTAGGGGGAGAAGGAGGGATAATAGGGAGATAAGCATTATCTCACTGAAAGTCATATCAGGGGGAGATAATATGCATTATCTCAGGGGGAGATAATATGCATTATCCAAGGGGAAGTTAAAAATGGTCTTGGGTTAAGGGGAAGTTTTATAGAAAACCCATAATCAAGAATAGGGTTTTTGGTTAAAATAATGTAATTCACGTACAAACCCAGAGACCAGTCATCATATGTCTGGTGGTTTGTATTTTTTATATGTCAAAGAGATTGATGATTGAAAGTGAAAAGCCTGGTGATCATGAAAAGTTGCTGTTGCTGCTCAAATCTAAGAACCAGCCGAACAAGACTTCCCTACCTGGAAAAGCAACTGCATAAGGGAAGTTGTTGGTTCTTTTCAAGCTACTCAAAGCTTCCAAAGGAAGATGTTCACAGTGTGAGGGGAAGCTGAAGACTTCAGGTAAATTGTTGAAGATTGTGAAGCCTTAAGAAGAATAACCAAGTTTGCCAAAAATAGAGGTTTTCAGAATTTTATCCTCTTAAGAAAGGCAAAGTCAAGACAGTTACCGTTGATTCAGCAAGAACCAGAGTCTACTCAATAGAAGAAAGTGTATGGGAATCCTCCTCTCATTACTTGTTTATTTCTAGAAGTTTAAGCTGATGCTGATTGAGAGAAAATTCCCAAGATTTGTGAAGCCCAATAAAGATTGTTCAAGGAAAGATGTGGTCTTGCAAGAAGATACATGCTTTAAAATTTTCAATGTAACAATTCTAATGATATAAGTCTAGGGGAAGATTGTAAGGGTCAATTTTATGAGGCTTATACATTAGAATAGTGGGCTAACTAGTTATTTATTTAGTGGGCTTGGGATGGGCCGAATTTAGGCCTTGCATGGAACCTACATGTGTGTCTATATAAACACATGTAGGATTTCGTTTTAGGGGTGGCCATTTGAGACAGAGGAGAGGAGAGACCAGAGAGCAGAGAGAATTCGAGATTCTCTAGAGTTATAATAGACGATTATAAACGTGTGCATCAGTCCAGGTTTTTATCGTTAATATTTGATTGAGTTATTCGTTTATCTCTCTCTGATCTTGAATCAATCAATCGATGGGATTCCGCACCTACGATTTATCAACGATTCATTTATCTTTCTTCAATTTTCTCCTGTTTCTTAATGTAATTCAGAAATGTCGGTGACAAATTACAATTCTTTGCTTGACGTTACAAATCCAGAATCTTAATTTTTAATTCAGAAACTTTCACGTGAGCATTCAAAAACTCTTTCTAAGAAGCAATGAACTGTTCCGACATCTCATTATATTCATACTTATGTCTTCTTCTCAAATCACACTCTTCCAAAACTTCCTCGGTAACCTTTTCCCATTTCTTCTTGAAATAATCAACATCTCTTGTTAAAATTTCATTCTTTTCTCGGAAAAAAAAATTTCATCTCGAAGTTTTGAAAGTTCTTCTTGAAGACTAATGACTTTCTCAGCAGCTTCAACAGCAATCTGATTAGCTTTTTCATTTTTCTGTTAAACAGGATAAGCCTTTCAAATAAAGCTTCAAAATCATCAGCAACTTCTTTAGCCTCAGCTTTAGCTTTTTTCATACTATTCACTCAAGACTTTCTTTTCTTTCATTAAATCATCATTGATCTTAACAAGTTTTCAGCACACTTTGGACATATTGAAGAAACTTAAATCTGAACTTCTTCCGTGTCACTATCATCCCCTTTATCATATATCACACAAGAACTTGTTTCAGAATCAGAATCAGTTACACAACCATAAATTTGTTCAGTCTTGAATACAGTATCACAATCCTTTTTGTCGGATAACTCATTACTTCCTAATTTTAAACCACTAGATGCTAAATCATATGATTTTGAATCAGTAGATTCTGAGCCAATCTTCATGGTCTGAATATTTGCACAATATTAGACAACATTTTGGATATTCGCCATATCATCATACGATGCACATGTCTCACCCTTTTCTTTAAATTCATTTCATTTATCTTTAGCAATGTGATACACTGTGAATTCAAGAAATTACTCTTTTGAAAGAGCTGTTTTGAGAAAGTCTCTGGCTTTGTCTTCATTATCTGTATAAATCTTATCTTCTTGAGAAAGATGTGGATGTATTTTTACATGTCCTCTTCCATCAGTAGGCCATTTGAACTACTTATCAATCATCTTCCAAAAATCTTTGAAATGTTTGTTGATGTAACTCTCAAAATCAAATTTCCATTCATGATAATCTTCCCATTTTATCAGTTTAGGTATCACAGGACTAGCTTGTGATGCACTCATTTTCGAACAACTTAAGAAAAATCAGTTCAATGTGCTGGAATAACTCTTTACCAAAACTGAAAACTAACACTCCAAAAACTTCAAACTCAAAAACGGAACTCTTAGAAGTGGATTTTGGGGGAAAAATGGAGGGTACTGGCCGTAAGGAGAGTAAAAGTGTAGATCTCTCCAAGACAGTCGTTTGGCTGGTATTAGCTCCCGTAACTTTTAAAGGAACTCAAGTTATGTCAGTTTTAGTGAAACCTTCCAAAAATCCTGAACTTAGAAATTGATTTTCAAAATGATATACGAACTGCTCCGAACTTGTCCGAACTATGACTTCGGTAAGTTATCAGAACTGAAATTTTGCTATTTATCCGAACTAACACTTTGTTTAGTGAACCGAACTGGAATGAACCTATCCGAACTGGAATTTCGGTTGATCGAACAGGAACGAAGTCACCCGACCTAGGATTTCTGTTGAGTGTTATTTTTCACAGAGAATTTTACGAATCATAATGATTTTGAGCTAAAATTCGCGATTTTAAACGATTTTGAACGAGATTTTCAGCAATAGATCAGATATGATGAACATAATTGATTTAGGATTGAAATTTTCACGAAAAACGCATCAAAGATGATTAAACGAAAGCAAAAACACACCAATCTTTCAAAAACCTCACTTTTGGAACCAAAAAACTCGAAAAACACAGATTTAATGACCAGTAGATTGAACCAAAAGCTCTTATACTACTTGTAATTGCGTGAGCTGTGGATCGCCTACTCCACCGTATCAAAATCTATGTTTAACGAGTATGAGATGAATGACACGAGATGTAAATACAAATTGATTTGTATTAGAACCACTCAGAGAATACACAAAATACACACAGAGTTAATCTTGACAAGTGCCTTGAATCTAAACATGATTAATCTATTTATACTAGCATTCTACTGTCTGAACAGGGAAGGACCCAAAGTGACCCGGACTCACACGAAGTGTGAGTTCGTATCCAGTTCGGATGGTCACAGGAACTGCCACTTCGGGTCAATTTGTGTGTAAACTTCTGGATACTGTCTTGAACTTGATACTTCATTCGGCTATACAGATCATGTATCAATATGTGTCCAAAGAGACCCGAACTGCCAGTTCGGGTGCACACGAACTGACCCGAAGTGGCAGTTCGGGTGATGTCATGTTCAGGCAGCTATGTACAACTATAAATAGCTTTGTCTTGTGTAGGATTAAAACTTCCTGGTGTATTCTTCTGCGTGTTTTTCTGTGTGTGTACTCTGATAGTTTAGCAATACAAATTCACTTTGTATTTACATCTTGTGTCTATTCCTAAACTCGAATTAGACGTTTGATCATTAATCGAGTAGACGATCCCTAACTCACGAACTTACAATCATGGATCATTATTTGTTCATTATGATATCATATGGTTTAAGTAGTGTGCATGTGATCATGTGCATGTGTTAAAGTAATGTATAAATATCAAGTTATGATTATGCAACATATAGTCATGTAACAATTAAATGAATAAAATAACACGCAAAAAATTTACTATGGAAATTTATAATATATTATACCTTTGTGTGAGTGTGGGTTTTATATTCCCCCATCGTTAGGGAAATTTCATCCCGAAATTTAAGATTAGTCAAAGGTGAACAACTCGGGATATTTCTACTTCATCTCATATTCACGTTCCCATGTAAACTCGGGACCATGAAGGGATTCCCATCTAACATTGATTATAGGAATGGTGGTTCACTTTAGACGCTTAAATTCGCGATCCAGCACTTCGATGGGTCTTTCTGGAATAAATAATCTTTCGTCAATGATTATGTCCGCATGTGGTACTATGAAATCTTCTTTAATGGCACTTTTCCTAAGGTTTGATACGTGAAAGGTGTTGTGAATGTTACCTAAACTCTCGGGTAACTTTAGCTTATAAGCCACTGGACCTATTCTTTACAAAATGGTAAATGGTCCAATGTAGCATTGACTCAATTTTCCTTTCTTGCCGAAATGTATCAACTTTTTCCATGGTGATACTTTCAACAACACTCGATCTCCTACCTCGAATTCTAATGATGTTCTCCTTTTATTTGCGTAGGCCTTTTGCCTTCCGCGTGATGCTACTAACCTACAATGGATTAAGGCTACCTTATCCAACTTTTCTTGTATGATTTACGAACCCGTTAGGCTTCTTTCTCCAACATCTGCCCAACAAAAGGGTGTTCTACACTTTCTACCATACAAGGTATCGTATGCTACCATACTGATGCTTAAATGTTTGCTACTGTTGTAGGTGAATTCTACCAATTTCAAGTACTCGTCCCAACTTCCACCGTGATCTAACACATATGATCTTAGCATATCTTTAAGCATTTGTACTGTGCTTTCGCATTGACCATCCATTTGGGGATGATAGGTGGTACTTAAGCTCAGTTTTCTTCCTAAAGCTTCTGGCAATTTATCTCAAGAGTTAGAAGTAAATCAAGGATCTCGGTCCGACCGTGTAATGCTACTATAACATCTATGTAAATATTAGCTAATTGTTCAAGCTTATATTTCTCCCTAATGGCATTAAAATGCGCCAACTTAGTCAATCTAGCAACTATTACCCATATGGCATTATGCTTTTTTCATGTAAGAGGTAACTTGGTTACAAAATCCATGGTAACATGTTCCCATTTCCATGAGGGAATTTCGGATTGTGTAAGAAAACCCGATGGTCTTTGGTGTCCCACTTTGACCACTACATAATTACCATAATCACTTAAGTACTTAGCGATGTCGGTCTTTATACCCGGTCAACAATAACGGCTTTTCATTATTCCATTCATTTTCTCACCTCCGGGGTGAACCGAATATTTAGCTAAACGGGCTTCACCTAATACCACTTTCCTATGACCTCCATACCCTGGTACCCATACTCGTCCGTTGAACCCCAATAAATTGTCGTCCCATGGGCTCAAATGGGCTTGCATACCCTTCATTTCCTCATGTACCAACCAATCCTTACTCAATGCAACTTCTTGACAACTATTAATATCATCTAAAATGTTAACATGAGCTTCCATTCTGTTCGAGCATGATCGGTTTGTCTTGTGAAGTATCTGAATAAGACGAAGCTGCAAATTAGGTTGTTACACGAACTGAGTCCGCACTGACACGAAGTGTCATCCGAAGAGTTCGGATGCACATGAACTCACATTTCAGGTGGGTTCGTGTAACTAGGTATAAGTACTTGTTTGTCTTGTATTTTCAGTAATGAATTGAGTGTTAGTCTGTACTATGTGTGTGTTTTCATAGTTGTTTTCTCTGAGTGATATACTGATTGTAATTGTTTATTTGTTGATCAATAAAACAATATTTTAATAACATTTCATATCCGAAATAGCTAGATCGAGTAGACAATCTGATGCTCATGGCTTTTAAAATGGTCTCAGAGCTTTCTGGTTCACTCACTGATCTGTGGTTGCTATTTTTAGATTTGGGGTGTTTTTACGAGATTTTGACCATTTCAGTCGCGTTTCTTGTGAAATTTTCACTCCTAAATCGTTCATCATCACTTTTTCTGATCTGCTACTGTGAATATCATCCAAATCTATCCAAAATCGTGAATTTTTTATTTAAAAATGTCTGGTTCGTACCAGTTCGGGTGAAGAACTTTAGTTCGAAAAATAACCGTCTCCCGAAGTGACAGTTTGCTTCAGTTCACGTGAGTCTGGTTCAGTTCGGATAACCAAAGTCTGAGTTCGGACAAGTTCGGTCAGTTTCAGTTTGGTTTATTTCTGGTTTGATTCGGTTCGGGTAGATTACTTAGTTCGGATCATTTCAGTTTGCTTCAGTTCGCTTCACATCCAGTTCGGATTAGTTCGGGCCAGTTCGGTTCCACGTTTCAGTTCGGTTGAGTTCGGTTCAACCATATTCATTTCGGTTCAATTCGAATAACCAGTTTTTGAAATTTTTTGTGATGTCGAATTTCCAAGCTTTTGCCGTTATGCAAAACACGATGCAAACCCTGATCAATTTTGATAACAAAATTGGAACAAATCAGAAGGTTCCCAAGTTATTAAAGTTGGAGGATTATCATAATCAAAGATTTTACATCTGAAGAGAGGAAGAGTTATGAACTTGAACAGAAAGCTTTTGGTTTTCTTACCATGGCTTTACCTACTGAATTGCTACATCAGTTCAGTACTTACAAAAAGACAAAACAATTATGGGATGCGTTATCAGCAAGATGTGAAGGAAACGACCAATACAAAAAGAGTCAAAAAAGATGCTAAACAAAGAATTTGATAACTTTCAATATTATGATAAAGAAAATATCACGGCTCTTGTATCAAGGTTTTTGCATCTTATCAGTGAATTGAAAGTTGTTGGAATTGAAAAAACATATGAAGAACTGAAAGAGAAAATAATTGAAGCATTACCAGAGAAATGGGAAAATTATAGTCTGTTGATCACACATGACAAATAATTCTCTACATTATCATTTCATGAATTAACCGGGAAGCTTCATGTAAAGGAAATAGATATGATGAATTCTCACAAATCAACTGCTCAATTGCAAAATCCAGAGTTGTATCATGGCCAGAATGCAGCAATCATCAATGCAAAAGCTAAACCAATGGGTGTTAGTTATGCACCAAGCATAGCTGTTGATGCATGGTTCTTGGTCATCATGTGAAGTATCAAGAACAAGACAAAGAGCTACAAGAATGTTCTGGTCTGAACTGACACGAACTGCCAGTTCGGATGTACATGAACTTGTCCGAATAGTTCGTATGATCGTGTATTCGCATAGAGTTTTCCAACTATAAATAGCTTCATCTTTTTTAGAAATAGAACTACTTGTCAAATTTACTGTGTGACTTTTAGTGTGTGTTTTCTCTGTGATATAATACAAGTCTTTATATTTACATCTCGTGTTCTTGTGTTATTCTCGTTTAACATAGAGTTCCATATGACCGAGTAGACGATCCACCCATCACGCAATTTCAATTGGTATCAGAGCATTTGATTCATTCTACTGGTTGGAAATCTATGTTTTTCGACTTTTCGAGTAGAAAAGTTGGGGTTTTTGAAAAAT
>JBCNJP010000160.1:123322-150996 GCA_039602395.1 Deinandra increscens subsp. villosa
AATTCACATGTGAAAAGTTGGACATACCAGTAAGACAGTGCTGATGCCAGACATATCCCAAGTTGACCCACTTATATATAAACGGGTCTGATTTTATATGCAGCTTGAAGCCTTGAATTTATTGTCAAAGTTAGATAACTCTGCACAATAAGTGAAGCAAATCAAAGATTGCATACTTGAGGAACTGAAGCACCAACAGTAAATTGCAAAGAAGAAAACCTAAGAAAATGTCTTTATAAGACACAATCAACAAAGAAGGTTTTCATTTTGGGAGGAAAAAGATATTGCTTACAACCAAAGCACCAAAAGTAAATTCCAATGTGAGGATCTAGTTCTGGTCCTGCCTATTAAAATAGACCAGAATAGCAGTACCATCAAAATCATAATAATGAAATTTTTTTTTTCAAAGAAGACATCAAGTCTGATGGCTCACATACAGTATACAACAAATATAAATACCAATTAAGAGTGCAAAACCACACATTTGGTTCAAAATAATCATTTATCCCTAAATATTGTATTTGTGTGTATTAGTCTCCCTTTCATTTAGATTATTCTGTTTTCAAGCAATGTTTTTGTTTCCTGAAAAATCATAGACTATAATCCAAAGTCTTTACAGTTAGGTAAAAGAACAAAATCAATGGTTTCTGAAAATTTGAAAAAAAAAAGCCCGACCTTTGACTACAATAGTTCAAGACATAAATATGCGATTATGCACATCCACATATCAAAATTTTATGTGAACTTCTTTTTTAGATAGATAATTGATCATATCACACAAGTTACTGAAAAAAAAACTAAAATATCAATAATACCAAATAGTGTTCCATCAGGGCTCCAAGTTACACGATTTATTGATACAGTATTGTTGTTGCTCAGAGATGCCTATTACAAACAAAAGTCAAAAGTCAAGTATGAATACCCTAAATTTTCACAAAGGTAAATAAAAAGCTAATCTTTAGATACAAACAGCTAAATAAAAAGCTAATCTTTAGATACAAACCTGCAAAGGCATTATAAAAACACTCTTATCCCAAATCTTGAAATTCTTGTGAGCAAGCTTCTCCATGCTATTTAGCTTCCATATCATGATGTCTCATTTGCTAGTTCCAACTAATTTTAATCAAAATCAAGTAGTGAGGACCTATGTATATTGGTATATAAATTGCCATCCTCATTGAATTAATGAACTAAAAGATTCTAACCTTTATGGGATTTTTCAGATTCACTCAATCTTGACACAATCTGTCAAAAAACGATAATGTGTGAAAAAGGTTCACATCCCCATATCCCTACAACACCAGATGAAACCGATTCTAGTATAAAGAAAACGATAAGGTTACCTTTCTTATTTAATCATATTGCATCACTGTCGATCTAACATAACAAAAAACAGCTGGAACACCACAAAGTTAGCCACTGCCGTTGTATTAGAAGTAGTATGCAAACCCACCTGAAAAACCAACATGCTTTTTAGTCGAATGTGAACTCAACATCCATAAAAGTAATACAAGTGTAATGACTAACTACGTAAATGGAAATAATATTGAAAATGAATGATAGTGTGTGATCATATTCTACATATTATTGATTAATACAACTGGTACTTTGATTGACCTCTTAACCCTGTGTTTCTTCATTAACAAAAAAATAAAAATACATAAAAATAGAAGTGTAACACTAGGCCTAAACCCGCAGAGCAGGCAAAAGGAACTAGCAGGCTAAGCTACTCAATGTACAAAGTGTCGATATATATATATGAAAATGACATTGTTACGTAAACAATGCATTAGATGATATATACAAACAAATAAAACAAAGGTAATGGAGGTTGAGAAGCAATGAGACTATGCCAAATGAAGAAAAAAATTAACACCTGACCCGTTTAAGAAATCTCCCCACGTGTGTTGAACAATCTGATTTTGAGAGGCTGCAATTTAAAAGGGCATTCTAAGATCTTTAATAAGTGTTTCTGAGAGGCTGCAATTTTGTTTATATAGGAGTATTAACATTAATATTTAATAATTGTTTTTGAGAGGCTCCAATAGAAGACATAGTGAGATGATCATTTGAAAAACTAAAAACGGGTCTTCTATTAAAAACAACCAAGAATATTGTTTCCTGCTTCATAAATGCCAAGAAAATCCCTAATAAACACACACTCACAAATCTTTTTTAACAATTTGACAAGAATGTGTCCTCATTCAAGATTATATTAAAATAAATCAAATTAGTAAAACAAAAGACAAAAACAACTTTTAACAAAAACCAAGTTAGAAGTCAGTTTTAACTACAATTTCAAGTGGGTTAAAAAAGATTGGATCATTCACCTCATCTTTTTTTGGATTTGACTTCAACAACCACTTGGATCTGCTAATATCATTTCATAACAACACATGACAAACAAAAGTACATTTGATAAAATTCATACAGAGTAAAACAAAATAAATCATCGGATGTCATAACATAACATGCACCACCAACGATCTCTGTGAGTTGAAATAGGGCTCAAAAAATATAAACCACGGATTGAGAGTGAATGTACCTTAAGAATTTACAAATCAGAATGAAAATCCGATTATTGGAGTGATGGAGCTTCGAAACCAAAATCCGATTTTGTTAGTGAGGGAACTTCAAAACCAAAATCATATAACATAAATCAGATGGGGCTTCAAAACCAAAATCATATATCCAATGAAATTAGAAACTTTAAAAAAATTATGTAGAATATGAGAAGGGAAGCTACATTGAATTTACAAATGAACAAGCAAATTTTACATAATCAAGCAAAAACACAGCGTCCTGCATACAGTTGATCGGAAAAGGTGCATGATTTTACATAAGGAGAATTGAGAGAGTACGTAACCTCTTTCCGGTAACTTGATTATGGCGGCCGGAATATCCTAGGGTTCCGCCGTGAAGACGGTCTTTAATAGAACTCCCTAGCGCAGTCTCCACCCGATCAGCATACATTCTGAATGAAATTAGAACATATCAAAACAAAAAAGTTCCTCAAATCAGTGTTATTTTGCAGATTTGCAGATGGGGTTGGTAAAACGCAAAGGAGAAGGGAGCTGTGAATTTATAGAGGCGTGTAATCGAGGGCGATTTCCAATTTGAAATGGGTCGGAGATACGCGCGGACTAATCGAGGAGTTGTAATGAATCGATGGAGCGGAGAAGACGTGCAAGAAGAGTAAATGCAGAGAGGGTGGAGAAGCGAAGGCGGCGGTGGTTGTTTCGATGGAGGCGTGCAAGAAGACGTGCAAGAAAGTAAATGCAGAGATGGAGAGATAGGTTAATTCCTATTTTGACCTCACTTTTGAACGGCATTTTTTTTTATAGAATGTTAGCTTTAATTTTGATGCTTATGATACTTGTACATGTTGCATAACAATTTGTACGCGTCTTAAAATTAAGGAATTTTATGACGAAAATGCCCCTCAGGATCAATATGTATTATATAGTAGTATAGATATATATATACTTTTTAAAATAAATATAATTTAAGTATATATATACATTTATTTTAGTTTATAAATATATATATATCTTTACTATCTTATAATGCATATTCTTCCAAATGGTTGAAAATTAAGACGTACAACTTATTTATGCATAAGTTACAAGTGAAAATTAAGAGGTACAAGAGACTAAAGCATGATGTACAACATGTTAAAACACTAAATATTAAGTTTTAGGTTAAAACTGTGTTAAGTTCGAATCTCTGTTTGGATATCTGACTGGGTAGAAATTCTCGGTCTCAGTTCAAACCACCCAAAAATGTCATTCCCCTCATCAGGAAGCCAAATCTGGTAAGCCTTTCTTCTTCTTTCTACCCTTGCTTTTACACAGTCCCATAATCGGGTAAAGGGCTTGCAGATGCAACTTCGTTTGTACATAGAAAGACAGATATGTCAAGATTTGTACCTGATTCACGAGTATTTGCTATTTCAAATTTTGAAAACCTAATCTCAGTTAAATTTCAAAAATTTCTTTCATTCTCTCTCAAATTCTAGATTCAAGGTTCATTCGTTTTGTTTTGAATTCATGTTCATGCTTTCTAATTTTTGGATTTTGAAATTCAAATCGACATTTGCTAACCTCAACTCCGCTTAATTTGTTGTGTTTGTAGGTTTATTATAGCGATTGCTCACGACAACCGATTTTGGATTTTGCTAAGGAGGAGTAAGGGTCCAGAGAAACCTCAATCTTCGTACATTTCGAAATTCGCATCTGCCCTAATTCAATCTTCAGATTTGAAATTTGAAATTCCAATCTCTCTCTCTCTCTTACATCTGCGAAGCGATTTACTAACCTCCGCCTCTTAGTTTGTTGTGTTTGTAGGTTTGTTGTAGCGATTGTTCATGAGTTCGTTCATAGAGCATTGTATTTCACTACAGGTTGTCAAATTCATAACAGTTGCGTTTAGATTTGGCTAAGGAGGAGTAAGATCGAGGAGTTACACGAAGCATATTGATTCTCTTAATTGATTTTGCAGGAAGCAACAGTGGCTTTCTTTTAGTTTGTGGTTTATACTGGTTTGTATAGTTAATCAAGTTAATAACATGAAAAAGGGCGTTTTAGGGCTAATGTTTAAATCTTTCCTTGAACCTTAATCATCATCAGATCGACAATGTGGCCTCCTGGTTCTTTAAATTATGTGGCCTCCTGGTTCTTCAGATTATGTTGATAGAGCCTTTTTATTCTTTCATTTGTCACCATATGGTCAAAGCTCAAGCTTGTTTATGAATGATAGATCTTATGTGGATGATGAAGATGCTAATCCATCAGTTTCTCCTCAAAAATCTGTTTTGGGTTCATCGTTTATGTCTACTGGTTGGTTTAATATTCTTTATGTCTTGTTGTTTCATGCAAGTTTATAATTGTGCAAATTGTTTACATCATTGCAGGGAGCTATTAGAAAAAGAATGACAGAAATAAAAGAAATATCTAATTGTAATCCTAAATATGATTGTTTATCTGTTTGTATTTTGACTTTTTAAGTTGTACTCTTGTTTACTTTTATTAGTGAAGAGTTCTAACCTAATACATATCAAATTGATTTTGCTTTAATCTGGTTCTGTGTTTACTTTATTTAGGAGTTAGGGGTTGGCTCTCTATCAGATTTAGATGATTTGTCAACTATGTTTTCAAAGGTTAGCTTCTTTTAGCCATATTTTGAAGATTTGGTCTACTTCTATTTGTTTGTGAAGAGATCGGTAATGATAAAAGCAAGTTGGTATTTTTGTGTTCATCAATTTAGATGAAATATTTGTTTTGATTTTGGTCTTGACTTGTAATTTAGGTGGAGGTTTGATACTTCTGTGTTTGTGGTGTTTAAGTATGATGACGTTTTATATTTTGATGCATATTACTCCATTGTTTTAGTATGACTATGTTCTATATTTTATATCGGTTGATTATGATCATGAACTCCAGGTTTAGGATGCTCATGCAAAGACATTATAGCTTTATGTGCCTGCTCTCTGTTTGAACAAAAGCCGATTTTGCGATGTTCATGCAAAGACAATGGTGTTTGCTTATATGATTTGCCTTCGTAAGTATTTTCAAACATGATATTATAGCAATCCAGGTCTGTCCTGCGGTCCTCTTTTTTACTGGCGATACATCAGGATCAGTCTCGGTATGGAAACCAAATGAAGAATCTGTTAGCTTATTGCAATGATGGCAAATAAAAATGTATTTTAGATATGTCACAAATTTATATATTCTTAGAGGACATAGATACAAGCATGCAGGTTAAAGCTGCATTGATGTTCTTGCTATTATTTGCTTATATTGACTTTGAAATGTCATGGGATGATGATGTACTTTAGTTTATAACCTTTTTTGTTATTTATCCTTTAATATTATTTGGCAGGCTCTAGGTTTTGTTGGAGCTCTTATTTGATTACCTCAAGCTATTAGAAAATCAGTCTCACATCTTTACTCTTGAGAAAGGTAACTGTTTCTTCTATCTAAGTTAATCCAATTTCCTTCAATTATGACTAATATTGTTTTACTAGATTCTAGGTTAATGAAACCTGGTAATATAACATGTGCTATTCATTTGGATTGTTGTTTTAAATGCTCATAAGTTATTAAATTCTATGGGTTATTATTTTTTTCTTGTAATAAGAGAAGATACGATTAACATTTCTCTTATGCCTTTTTAATTTGTTGTTACCTGTTTTGTGTTTGTTTTTGGTATTTAACATATGTCTTTCAAAAAGAAAAAGAAGTCATAACACCAACATTCTCAGCATATGGTATTTTTATTTTATTCTCTTTATATGCAGACATGTTTTTTTTATTGTTTTTTTTTCCTAGAATCTGATTTTATAGCCTAAATATGTGTAGTATGTGACACCCGAGAATTTCAAGGTTAACTTCCGTTAGACAAACCCGTTAGTTACGTTATAAGTAGCTAATGCATAACTAGGCCGAATACGTCCACGACCTTTGGTTGATCACCAAACCATCCATATGTGTTATGTGTTCATCATTGATTGTCTTTATGTGCAATGTGATTTAAATGCATGACTTATTATTGTGAATAGCATGATTAATTGTAAATACTTGATTATGTGAAAATTTGCCTAAATTTGGTAGTCGGCGAAACTACCGAGCGAAATTACAGATTCGCCCAGTAGCAGGCTAGACTGATCAATGTGTCCGAGATCAGAGCCAGTTTCGCCAGTCAGCGAAACTGCCAGCGAAACTAGCCCCTGATATAAATAAACATTATAAACCCTAGTAGCCTCATTTGCTCAAACCACACAACAACACACACACACTCTCCTGGTCAGCTGAGAAGATCACCTAAGGACCAAGACCCCAGCCTCGAGACCATCATCTCACCTCATTCATCGATCCTAGAATCATCCGTGAGTCCCAAAAACTATGTTTTATGCTTTTCTATATGTTTTCTTCTTAAAGCATGCTCAAATCTTTATGTAACTGCTTGATCTGCTAGTATATTGTTTAGGAGTGCTAGATCTGTACTAAAGTTGATAACTTTACGTGTGATATCCATCCATGTTAGACATTTGTGCAAAATAGGTCATTTTAGGGTTTTGAACCTATTTTAGAGATTTAATGATCAAAATGCATGTTAAACATGATAAAGCTGCTTGATTTATGTTGGTAAATGCCTATGGATGCTAGATAATGAATTGCATGTATGATCAGAAGCTGTTAGGTTGATTTTTAGGCAAATCCGTATGTTTTTCGCGACCAGCGAAACTGTGTGTTCTCTGGGCGAAACTAAGTAGCGAAATTATATCTCCTTCCAGCGACACTGACCAGCGAAACTATAGTGTCGCCGGGAAACCTGACCAGACCAGCTCGAGCGAATCTATCGAGCGAAATACCTGAACAAAAGTTCAAACCAGTTTCCCTGCGAAACTAGGCTAGCGAAACTGCGTCAGCAGTTTCGGGCGAAACTAGCCTAGCGAAACTGTGTTACCGGGCATTGCCTAGCGAAAGTGCTGCCCGTGCACCTAGCGAAACTGCCTAGCGAAACTATGCTAGCGAAACTAAGACCTGACCTAAAAACCAAACTTGTGAAATTTGCTTAATTGTTATGCCATGACTTACATGATTATGCCATGATGAAACATGTTTGATATCTGATTATATAAACCCTTGTTATGATCAACCATTGGTGTCGTGTGTCGGTATGTCGAGTCATAGTTGCAACGTGCTATGTTATGGGCCATAGTGACGTTAAGTAAAGATTAGACACGAAACTAATACTTAAGACCTAAACGTGTTCTAGGTCTTCGTTAAACAACAATATTTGGATTACTTGAAGTGTAGCAGTGCAACCAAAGGTGAGTGTCACTAACCCGCATACCGTGAGCCCGTTGGGCCACACCGAATAACTTAACGAAAAACAATGCTGAATAAACTCGAGAGTGCTAGGCACCTCACTGATAAACTTGAGAACTCGGGATGCTCGGCACCCACCTGATGAACTGAAGTGTTTTTATGGGAAGCACTTGTGAACTTTGAAACAAACTATTTCTGAAACGAAAACTGTTTTAATATGGCTAGTGTAGGTTAAAGTCTGAACCACATGATATCACATGTTTTCTAAGGATGCCTTATAACTTAAAAGTCCTCAACTAAAATTGTGCCATTAATTGTAAAGCGAGGGGATGTTGGGTAGATCTACTGGAGTTTGACAAACTCCGCCCCGTGGCACGGGGAGTGCACGGAGGAACAATATCAGCCTATTTGACCGTGGTCCCGAGAGGACGCGGGGGAGGCAGAAACCGCGATGACTAGGTCCGCACCGTACGGGATGGCTCGGCCCCCACAAAATAAGTCAGCTTTGGTACAAACTTCCTTAGAGCATGGAACAACGGATTAGCTACCCGCGATATCGGTTGAGTCCTTTAACTTTACGGAACTAGTACATACCCGATGACGTGGTCACGGACAAACCATTTATAAACTAAGAATTAAATACGAGCATTGCTTTTCACCAATAAACATTTTGTAAGTATATCTTGACATGAATTATGATTATGAGACCGGGCCAATGCATGACAAGCCCACTGTGAACTCACCAACCGTTAGGTTGACACTTGCGTGGTTTAAACTTTTGCAGATCGCTAAGGAGTATCCGGAGCGGGTTGGCATGGCACGTGAAGACCTTTATTTTAACTGAACTGTTTGGGAATTTAAAACAAAGTTTATGTAAAGCACGTGGTTAGTGCTAAGTCAAATATTATTTCCGCTGCGTATGTACTTTAAGACTTTGATTTATAACTTGTGTTTGAACTAACCCTGATTCGTTTAGTATTTGTAACTATGGTTGTGGATCCTGGTCTAGTCGCGCCCCTTAACGGTATAAACTCCGTTAGTGGTATTTTGGGGGTGTGACATAGTAAATTTTGTGGATTTGGTATGCAGATTCATGAAGAAACAAAGGTAGCTATCTTCTTTTGGGGTGTAGCAGTGTTTGGATTTGCAAAATATGTTGCTCTGGGTGATCAAAGAAAAAAATAATTTTTATTGCGACGAATGTCAGAAAGTAATCGTTCTGATCTTACTGGTTCTGTTCAAGCATTGCTCGTATTGAACGATGCTGATGAGGAAGATCTTGTTATATGAATATGGTTTGGCTCATTTTTCCTCCCTTTTTTTTGTTTTTGTAGCAATGTTTTATATTGAATATGTACGCTTATCAATCTTTACCCTTTTAGCGGCAGGAAGCTTTGAAGTTGAAGTGGAGATTGCATTACATATAGAAGATGGACGTGTTTTTTGGTCCACCCTACTTTAATCTTTACGCACCACATCACAGCAACAATGTTCTGGTCCCAATTTTCACCAGTAAAATATTGCTTAAAAGGAAGGTATTCATGTGTTGATTTTGAGCAATGTTTTGATAACCATGTTCATTGCTTCTGGTTTTTGCATGTTAGGAAAACTTGGATAGAGTCATAGAGATGCTGATGTGTTTATTATTTTAAATAGTGGTGCACAAAAAAACCACTTTGTAAACCTCCTAACGACTTAAATAAAAACCAACTAAAACCATTTTGGTAAGATCCAAAGTGGTTTGAACCCAAACTTTTGGCTTCATGAAACCCTTGTGCTTTAATCGATTGGATTGAAACACCATGTTTAGCCAAACTGAACTGTTAGCCGATAAAAAAACGCTTGAAATAGGAACTTAATCGGTCCATCAAAAACTGATTTTGAATTTTGTTTGACCAAACTAAAAAATGTTCAGAAAAACCCAAATTTGTACCTGAATTTTTAATATGCCGTTAAAATGATCTATGTGACAATTCTAACTTCTTTTTAATAAAGGCATTCTTGGTATTTTTCAAGTACACGCGTATCAAGCCCCGTCTTGTAATTATGTTAGAGGATTTTTAGTTTCTCAAATACAATCGGACTAAATCTAACGTGTTTAACCGGTTTTATTTATTTTTTTTAAACTTCGATTTCACTAAAAACAAGGGGAATCGGGAAGCAAGATGCTAAAACCGGCATCGACAACAACAAACAACTACATTAGAACTCAAATCTATACCATTCCTTCCACTCCACTGACCGACTTCAAGTTTAAAAATAGTTGGCCGTTTAAAAATAATAATCTATTTCTTCAATATTTGCGTTCATCACATACAATAGTTGTATACAACTTATTGAATTTTTATATAGCTACCCGTAGATGGGTTTTTAAACAACAAATTAAAGTCAAGTACCACATTGGTTCTCTCATACAATACAATCGCATATTGTTTCCGCCAATGAACACGCATATACCGCATTATAAGTTGACACCGGACTGCATCGCGCTAAAAAACGAATACTGCAATGTAAATTTTCGCGCCGCCATAACAAGCGAACAAATGATGAATAACGCCCTATAAACTGCCGCCGCCGCAACGCGCGGGTATACCACTAGTATATATATATATATATTGATAATACTGTTTATAAAATTATATATATATATATAATCATATAATACCAAATAGTAATTTATGATCATAGATATATATTTGTTTTTAACAAATATTTCTATTCATCAATTTTACGAATAATATCAAACGTGCTCCAAAAATGATGAAAATTTAGGGTTTTAATCTTGATAGTATACAAAGATATCCCTTAGAATTTGAGACACAAACTCATAACCGTTTGTTAAATTTGGGCATTATAACGACGTATAATACCGTTTTTACTCGAAAAAAAATGTTTTCCAATTGTGAAATTAACTTAGGGGTTTCTTTAGTTATGTGTTCGTATGAAGAGCCCCAAAATTACAGCTCCTAATTCCTAACAGATTGTTCTAATTTTAGAAATTAAGTTCAAGAACCCTAGTTTTTAAGCAAATCTGGAACTTGATTAAAACAACGATATGAACAGAAATTGATAGAGGGCTTTTGTTCTACGTACCAAATAGAGGAGGACTGCAGAAAATTAGACCTCGAGAGCTCCTGAGTTGAGAGAATTCGGGCAGTGAAGATACGGGTATGAAATGAAGGTTTTTGAGAGATAGATTTTAGGAATTAAAGCTTGATTTCGAGTTCCAGAGGTTGATTTATATACTAACAGGGACGAAATCTCGTTAGGACACGCGTTCTGGTGACTAATCGAAGAATTTGACACTAATCAAATGGTTAAACGGGGCTGAAACACGTAGCAAAGCTAAAAACACGTCTGCACATTCTGGGGCGTACCGCCCAGAAATTAGACATTTGGGGAGTACCGCCCTAAAGTGACATTTTGGGGAGTACCGCCCAGAAGTTAGAAATTTGGGGCGTACCGCCCAGGAGTGATTTTGGCAGATTTACACTTTTAGCCCCTGAAGTTTCATTTTTGCAGTTTTAGCCCCTGAACTTTGATAAATTGACACTTTTAACCCCAAAAATTATAAAATTTTATTTTTCATTATATTTGAACTTTAGGATTTCAAATATTATATTTTTATAATTTGCGAGATTTCCGGTTAACACCGAAATTAGCGTCAAAGATCAGATTTTCTTTATTTCGCATTTTAGCCTCAAACTTTTCGGGAAACCTTACATTTATTTACTCGTGCTTATTATTTCCCACAAGTACTACATATGTTTGGTTTGCTCAAGTTTTCGGGTTTAATGGAAATAAAAATAACTGAAATAGAATTTCGAATTCGGGTCGGGTTTAAATGAATATGGATTGACCGAGTTGTCACACAATGGTTGTCATTGATCTCAACATCACTATATATAGCGTAGTTAGCTCTTAGTTTTACACACGGTTCTCGATCAACTTGTAATAGTGTAACTTTGATTTAATGCAAATAGTGCCGAGTATTTTCTACTTCGTTGTTACTATTCTTATGCAATCAAACACTTACATTGTATAAGAGAACTAAAATATGCTTAAGTGAAGTGAAATATAAATTCATTCCGTAGGGTTATATTTACAAGTAGAGGGTTTCTTGTTAAGTTAAAGACTAATTAACACCGATCCTACAAGTGGTATCAGAGCTTTGGCTCCTACTTTGAAGACTTCCAGTGCTTCAAAGTTGATACTCTATTTGTTTACTTTACAAGCTTTGTTGTTTTTTTCTTTCAGAAGTTTTTCAAAATGAATGAACTCAGTTTAGGATCTTCAAACGGCAGCGCTAACAAACCACCAATGTTCACTCCTTATGACTTTGGTACCTGGAAATTTAGGATGGAAGGTTTTGTTAGGATCTTAGATCGACGTATATCGAAGTCCTTGACTGAAGTTCCCTACGCTCCTATGGTTCCATCAGCTGATGATACTGAAGTCAAGATACCAAAACCTTTAGAAAAATTTGTTGAATTTGACTATGCTGCTCTTGAATTTGACTACAAAGCATACTGGACTCTATAGGCTGTACTTCCCAACTCCACTTTAAGTGGGTTTAAGGGATATAAAACTGCATATAGCCTGTGGAATGCTTTTAGTGAAATGTATGAAGGAACCAGTGAAGTTAAGGAAAAAAAGAAAGATGTTTTGAAACAGAAATATGAAAACCTACTTTCAAATCTGGTGAATCTATGACTAACCAGTACCTGAAATTTGTTTCTTTACTTGATGAACTGCAAAAAGTATATGTAAAACTAGATCAAGTTGATGTAAACAGAAAGTTTCTACGTTCCCTGCCTTCTGTGTGGACAGTTTACACTGTTAGCATCAGAGAATGTAAAATTTTGAAAAAGATGAGGCTTAGTGAACTTCATGGCATACTCAGTGCTTATGAAATGGAACTAAATCTTAAGAAAAACTCACCTTCTGAATCAACTCAGCTCTTTTCAACTGCTCTAGTGACTACTGATTTTCATAACCAAAGATCTTCAAATTCATCTTCTTATCAGTCACCTATAGTCAGTTTCCCTAAGACACCAAGGTGTCAAGAGAGCTTCTCAAACTCGTTTGACAACTCTCACAATGCTTATGTAGCAGCTGACTCATACCAAGGCATCATTCGTGAAGACTTAGAGTGTATAGGCACTGATGATTTAGAAGACATGGATATTTTGACCCAACTTGCTATGGTGTCTGTTAGAGCCCAAAGATTCTACAAAAGAATAGGTAGAACCTACAAAGGAGCAAAAAGTGCTCACATTGGCTTAGACAAAATCAAGGTGAAATGCTACAACTATCACCAACTTGGACACTTTGCAAAAGAGTGCCCACAACCAAAGAAAGAAGGACAGAATCAAGGTCATGCTCAAATGAAGAATCATTGTGGAAATAACCACAACAATTCAAGCAACAACTCTACTCAGAGTTCAGGTCAACAACCTACTCCACCAAAACCAACCGGAATTCAAACCATCAAAATGTTGTTGTTGCTGTAGCAAACCAAACTGAATGTGTTGAATGGGAAGACGTCATACCTGAGTTTGAGCCAATTAATCATGCTTTGATGGCCAAACAAGACTCCACTTCAGATCAGGTAAATCCTATAGAAAACTTATGCAGCCTTACTTGCATTGAACAAGTGACAAAGTACATAAATTTTTAACAATGACCTGATTCATGAAGTTTCAAATCTGAATGAGTTAAAGGAATGCTTTAAGAAAGTTGAGTCATCTTACATTGCTAAGATTGAAAATTTAAACAAAGAATTTGAATAGTTAAAACAAACCAACTCAATTCTTGAAACACAACTTGATGATTTGTTGTCCAAACTTGAGAAATCAAGAAAGGAAACCAAAGATGCTAAGGCTGAGGTTGACATTCTTGAGATAAAACTGAAAGATGCTTTGTTCACTTGTGATAAGTTTCAAACTGCAAATAAGAAGGCTGAAAAGTTATGGTTGGGAGGGATGTATGGTAAAACTGGTGTTGGCTACAACAATGTTGAGCCACCAATTGAGTACTCACCTGCAATTAAAGCTTTGAAAACAGAATGCAAAGTCAGTCTCACTGTTGATGATACTTCATCTCAGTCAAGCATTGAAAAATCTGTTGAAACAAAGAAGCCTGAAGTCACTGATGCAAGCACATCTGCATTAGTTGACCAATCAAGGATTTTGAAACCATCAATTGTTGTACCACCCCCAACTGTCTATGAATCAAAGGATTCAAAAGTTGGAGGAAAATAACCTAAACAACTCAAGGGAAATCAAACTCAAAGACTTGGTCAGATAACTTACAAACAAATAACCAAAAATGAGTCTCCTAGGAAAAATGAGTTTTATGAAGCCAGAGTTCTTGAATGTGTGTTTTGTGGTGAACAAGGGCACCTAGCTGCCATGTGTCAGTTCAATCCTTTGAGTAAAGTCCAACCTCTCTCAAAACCAAAACCTGTTAAAAAACCAAGAGTTGATTTTCAAAAGAAGCTCACCTGTGAAAATCTGAGTCTAACAAGATTTTAATTGGAAATTAAAGAAATGGAAGTTTCACTGTTTTGAAGCAAAATCGTTTCCAGGCTGGAGTTCAAACAGAACAATTTTCTGCTCGAACTCAAGTTCAACCGGAAAACTGAAATCAACACAAATCAGCTACTGCTCCCAAGCAGAGACCAAAAGTACATTTTGCTGATGGGTTTGAACATTTTGAAGCTCAAGGAAGAAGAAACCCCTCAAGAGGAAAGACCACCTCTAGGGAAAGTTTTTCAAAATGCAAGATATCTAACCAACCGGAATTTGTTGCTAGTTCAAGTGGAAGTCACTTTATTCCACTTCAGGGTGAAAATTTGAAACAAAACAACTATTTTTCACAAAGATTTTCAAAATCACCTAAAAGAACTAGGTTGGTCAATCAAACTGACATTTCATCTAGTGAAATGCCCAAGAAAGTGACCAACAAACAATGAAAATTCTGGGAATACAGGGAAAGAAAAATTGCTAGAAGGAAAAACAGCAAAAGTGAAATATTCAGTCAAACAAGCACTCAATATGAGAGCTTGAATCTTCATAATGATGATCTTCTCACTGAAACTTCAGTTTTAAATACTCTAGTACTCATGGAGTACAAGTATAATGATGCTTATGGCAGACCCAAGACCACTAAGGCTTGGGTCCCCTATAGAAACTGATCAATTCTGATATGTGCAGGTGCAGAATAAGGGCCAACATAGCCTATGGGTAGTAGACAGTGGATGCACTTGCCATATGACAGAGAATAAGCACATACTGGAAAATACAAAAAGAATCAATGGAGGACCAGTTTCCTTTGGAAGCACAAAAGGCCATATCTCAGCACAAGGAGATGTGAGCAATGGACTGGTAAAGTTTGATAGAATCAATTTTGTTGATACATTAAATTTTAATCTTCTTAGTGTCTTAGAGATGTGTGACAAGAATTTAAATTTGATGTTTAATGAGAGAGAGTGTCACACCCCTAAAAATCCCACGCGTGATAACGCGCCGTAGGGAGCGTGACAAACCAGGATCGTCGTCCATTAGCTACACCAAAGGACCAATAATTAATAAAAACGTTTCATCTTTCATTAAAATATGTAATTAGAGTTTTACAAATGCGGAAGCGTAAATACAACAAAAGTACTTATGTAAAATCTTTGTCACCCAAGGTGACGTGGCTTGTTCAAAGACATTTAAAGTGTTTCAAGACTCATGCATGCATACTCGTGATACTCGAACATCCGCAACCTGAGAAATAACATGCTAAAAAGTGTCAACACAAAGTTTGGTGAGTTCACAGGTTTATGAGTTCAAAAACAGTTCCTGTACAGTGTAAAACAACTCCTCATTGACAGTTCAAGTTCAGTTTAAGATTGATTATTCAATAACAATCAAGTTGAGTTTAAGATTGACTATTCAACAACATTCAGTTGAGTTTAAGATTGACTGTTCAACAACAGTCAAGTTGTAAGAACATAATCACTAATATATATCAAATAGCTAGCTAGGCTATATACATGAAACTTCGCACGTTGATGGTCACCGAAGCTAACAGTTGTTTATAGTTTGCCTTATTGTGTTTAGGACGAATATAACACCCGTTCGATATCCAATCGTATCAGCGCGACTGACCCGGGTGGGGTTTGTCAGACCCAGTAGTACTACAATGTATTTCCCGCTATCATCATTAATATTAAAGGTACCATAGGAAGGACTTTGTTGTATCCGTGTGCTACAAGTACTTTAAGCGATATATAAAAGTCTAATAATCTCTGTTGTATAGTTCATGCATGTTAATCTCCCTCAACAGGATTTGAAACAGTAAATAGGGCCGTGAAACTCACCTTTGAGTGCACAGCAATTTCCTGATAAGTAACCATGACAAGCAGCAAATAACGGGTCTTGTGAAATCTACCAAGCACCTAACGAGTTTACATGTGTAAGTGTGTGTCTAACATACTAACGACACAACCTAGACGACTGTGTTTAACAGTTTTGCCATTACGTCGAGGCGCGGGTCAGTTCCCAAACAAACATATTTTTCCACATTCCCAATATCATATGATTGGGGAAATCGTTCTAGCGTATGTTGATAAATCCCAAAAATACTCACGGTAAAATATATAGGTTATTTATATATTTTACACATTTGAATATATATATATATCTATATCTATACTACTATATAATACATATTGGTCCTAGGGGGTATTTTTGTCATAAAATTCCTTAATTTTAAGACGCGTACTAGGCTTTATGCAGTTTGTACAAGTCTTTTAAGAATCACATTTAAACCCATCGGACCATCTACAAGGAAAATGGTTTTGGGTATTTCGGTCTTTAACCTTGTTGCCGCCCATCTCCACCTGTTGCTGACCATCTCCTCTCGATAGCTGCATCACCAGCTGCACTCCAGCCTGAAAAAGCATCTTGATGAAAGAGACGACATTTACCGATGCAAAATCATCCTCTCATTTTTCATATCTGTAGACGTCTGGCATTCACTTCAAATTAGGGTTTATTTTAGTTTCTTCTCTCTCGCATTTCTTCAAATCCATGGCTTCATTCTGGATCTCTCTCTATCGCAGCATCCACTTCACCGGTTGGAGTGTAGTTAATCTGAGTTCATTCCACTTTTTACAGGTTTGTCACTTCGCTGATTCCATTTCCCCTGCTTCGTCTTCATCTCCTTACGTCTTTAGGTTTTGTAGATTTGATGAGTCTCGGGCTTTCGTTCATTCCAGATTATCGTTGAACACAGGAAGGAATTTCATCCTACAGCTGCTGAGGTAAACCCCATCCCATATTTTTATGGTATTTTGGGTTAATTGCGTATCGAATCTTCAATTGTTTGGGTTATCGATTCAGGTTATCGAATGCAAATTTTGTTAATCTTTCTTCTTCTTCTTTTGCAGGTTATTGGTCCTAGGGTTTCTTCTTCTTTCTTTCTACAACCAAGAATGTAAGGCACTTTGTGTTTATGTGTATTTATCTTTGATTTGTCAAGACTGCATTGTATAACTCTGGTTTTTAATGTGAAGTATGTTCTGGTTTATAGCGAACATTATTGTTTTTAGGATGTCTTGTGGCTGTTAATCTAGAAATGATTGGTGCTGATGGTGTATCAAAAAGGGTAGAGATCTCAAAACAAAAACAAGCAAAATGGTAGACTCATGGTGTAAATCAATTCGTGATTATGTTTTCTAACAAATGAAATCAATTTGTCACTTATGTTGGCTTATTGTTTACACAATCTAAATAGAAGATAGATGTGATGAATCTTGATGAGAAGTTGATGAACAGGACCGGACCTAATCATCCATGTTCCCGGCTACAAGTCTTCAAACATGTAATGTCCATAATGATCTTTTTCAGTTCTTTTGTCGTTTCATATTATTTTTTAATTAACATCTTTCCATGTGGAGTTAAAGATCAAGAATGAGGGTTTAACTCATGTTCGAGAGATGGTGTGTAGAGATATTACTCTTGAAACACTTGTTTTTCTGTTTTGGATTTGCATTCTGTATTATATCGATTCATTAGGATAAAGGAGTCCCATGTTTTTTACAAGTGTACCAGTCAGGTTTGATTACTAAATTTTATGTTTTAAGGATTCTTCCTTCTGAAAAAAGCTTTTAATTAATTGATTTCTGAAACTACTATTGTCTGTCCTTAATCTTGAAGCATTTAACAGATCTTGCTAGCATTTATGGTTGATTTTAAAAGGAAAACTTTTATATTATATGCTTTTGGAATAGGTATGAAGCTTCAGCAGATTTGTGGTTGATTTTAGACCACTCTGTTGCAGGTGACCTAAATACATTACTAAAGCAGGTATGCAAGTCATTTTGAAGCATGTCGTATGAAATTATTTAAGAATCCAGTATCATATATTTTTGTATTTGCATAGTCATCTTGAATGTTCTAAGCTTCTCTTTCCGTTGATTCTCGCACCATGATAGTTTCTTCTTAATAGAAACTAATGTTTTAATTGATTATTTCCATTTCAATCTTATTGAAGTTTATGCTTATTTTCTGTTTGATTAGATTGAAAAAAAAACATGGGATCTGTGCCCAAGAACATGAAATCTCAATATGCTGAGGTAAGTTTTTATACAAATAATTGCTGAATATATCTTAACTTTACCTGTTGATTATTTTTGTCGTTTAGATGGACAGAATAACCAAACTATCAACACCTAAAAGGTTTGCAGGTTTTCCCTTTTTCGTTCTAAATTTTCTCAAGTTTTATGGAAGCCACAACTATGGTCAAATTATGTATGGTTCATTAATTGATTTTGTAGTTTTTAATATTCATTAGCAGTGCACTGCTTTTTCATTTTAACACCCGATGGTTGAATTTCTTTTTCTCTTTAGTAGTGCACTGCTTATTTTAGAGAAATTTGATAATCAACCTTTGAATGGATGTTTTTGCAACAGGTTGTTTGTGTTTACAAGTTGTTTACATCGTGTGTGTAAAAATGCTACCTCTGATTTAAGGTAATTTTCTTCATATTTGTCATTTGGATTTGTTTACTTAATAAAATTACCTTAAGAGACCTTTTTTTAGTCCTCAAGAGACCTTTGTTTAGTGCATAGCTGATGAAGCTATCCCCAAGCATATATGTCACAAAGTAACTAATTCCTTTTGTTAATGAAAATTGTAAAGGTTTTTATTTTGAGATATATTGTCGAAATTGCTAATATTTACCTATTTTTGATAGTTTGTTCAGGGTGTTTTGCTCCATCAAGAGTTTGTTAATCGCCGTTGTCGTAACTGTTTACCCGCTATATTTGCTAATTTGTGCTTCCATGTATGAAACCGGGTCTAAAATTTGGGCCAATCGGTTATATTAGTGGGATTTTTCAGAACCGGGTGTTGTTAGTGTATGCATCACAACAACTCTTTTGGTATTCTTTCTTAAAAAAACATACTTACACTATATAGAGGTTTTCCTACGTATTCTGACATCGATGCAAGTTTGTTCAAGATTCGGTACTTTGAGATAAGTTCTGGTTATCTTAAATGTGTATTTTGATTCGATAAGAAGCTTTTGTTATCCCGTGTATTGATTTTGTTCTCAAATTTTCATAAAGATGAGAACAAACTTGCATTTTGTGTTCTATAGTTCTCTATTAACTTAAAGACCACTCTATCAGATGTGATGAATTTTTTTTTTATTATCTCTAATTTAACTTTCTTTTTTTTGTATAGGTGCCTCAATGTATTGATAAATTGGCACAAGCTGGCCTTAAGATATGGGTTTGAACATGTGATAAAATGGAAACCATAATCAACATAGGGTAATTCCCAACACCCTTTATATTTATTGTCATGGATTCTTTATTTCTCAGTGTTTGTATAAAACATGTAACACTTGTGTGTGTTTTTTTTGTCTTAGTTATTTAGAGTCAAATTAATCTGATTTGGAGAAGCATATAAGAAATTGCAGTTAGAGAACATTGTACTTATTGATTAGTGTCCATTTTATATTTTAAGAATAGAGTAGATGTCACTTAACATCAATAAGGAGTTCACCTTTATAATGTTTATTTTATCTTATTATTATTAGATTCAGTGAGTAATTAATAAGATTCTTCAGATCTATACTTAACATGCTTTCTGATTTTACAGGATTTTTTTTTAGAAACGAGCAGTCTTAGATGCTTATTTATGCAACTTTTTTTATATTTCAGATGATGAGTCAGTGGGAGACAACAAGAAGAAAATGACCACTTAATGAAGAATGATGCCTTTTGAAGTAGGCTGCAGATATAATTAAGTTCTTTTTAACAGGTTGATGATACTATTAATTTATATTATTTTAATTTCTTTCAGGTACTAGATATAATTAAGTTCTTTTTAACAGGTTGATGATATACTAAGGAATCCAACAACTAATGAAGGAGGAATTGATCGATTGATTGACTTAAGTTCCTTCCCAGACGTATTTTGGCAGGTATCTAATTTCATCTCCATTTTTGTTTATTATTTTTACTACTTTTGCATCTTGATAGTATATATTTTTCCACTTATTTTCCTTTCAGAAGTGCAATTTTGTCAATCCACAGTTGAGTTCCTTTGGTAGTAAAGTTGAACTCAATGAAGTAAAAAAGCATTGTTCCTCATGTACTTCGATGGGCATATAAACACAACAGAAACCTTGAAGAATAGGCTGCTCAACTCCATATGCTAACAACATGGTCACAAGTTGAGGTAAAATCACCCTTTCCATCCCTCTTTGAAATTTGTTGACACTTGAATCTTAATTAATAGGGTTTGGGAATTAATAGGTAAAATCACCCTTTCCATCCCTCTTCTCATTTTACTTCTATTTACCGTATACAAAATCTCTTGGATGGTCAATTTATGGTTGCCTTCAGGTTTTTGTTCATTTGTGACACTATACATGGAATAAGTGAAAAATTAAAGCAGGAGGAATGCATTAAAAATTACATTTTTATTTCACCTATTAGAGATGGAGATAAATCATAACATGGTTGAAATTGCCTCATGTACCAAGAACCTTGGATATATCTACTAACATGGTTGAAATTTTCATATGGTTTGATGCTTACCTATGCATATAATTTGTAGTCTCTTGCCTCTTTATTTTTTCTTATTAATTAATAAGTTTTGTTATTCATCTTTCTACTTCTACTAACAGTTCCATTACAGTCTTATGGCAAATTTTAAAATTTTGTTTGCATTGAATTGGCCTTGCCTATTTCAAAATAAGTGAATGTGTGCATGTTGGTTTTTTAATTTTTAATTTTTTTACTTTCACCTTAGTTTTAATTATTTTAAAAAGCAAATACTAAAAAGTAAATAGTATGTCATATGATGAATTGTGGTTTTCATGAACCAGGAAAAAGATAAAGATGGAATTAGGCACTGGCTCAACTAAAGAGACAACCCAACATCAAATTAAAGAGGATGAAGAAGCATTTAAGAGACAGCCCTTAGGGGACGTAAGTCAAAAGTGACGGCTTAGAAAGTTATGTGTTGATGAATCACACAGTCCTTTATGTTAACTATTTTTTAATAAATTTAATTATTTCTTTATAAGTTAATTGAGTATTATTATTTACAATACCCAATTTTAGTTTGTGCTTTCATCATTAAATTTTGTGTTTTTGTTGCTTACATGGTGGATAATACTTTTACCCAAAATATTTGATGGACTTATGATCGGTTCTTATTGATGCAACTGATTTGGTTACGATTTATGCTAAAGGACGATTCAATGATTTTTTTAAACGTTGCCGCATCATGCTGGTTTCCTACTAAGCACAAACAACCATGATATATTGTATAATTACAAATAGACTACGTCGATGCTACGAATAAGAAACTAAAAGACGTACAATACAATGTATCACGAGAGGATTGATAAATTAACAGAAAACAACTCATGTATTGGTTAATTGTTGTTGCGCTGCATCGCGCTAACTGATTGCATGACATACGACACGGATTGACTTCTTCACTATGGAATTTATTGACCCTCGAATTTTGATTTAAAAAATACTATGTTATTACTGATACCTTAAAACTATGTTGATGACTTCTATCTTACAACTCATTTGGTTTTAAATTACTATGTTTGTGCCGCCATAACAAACGAACAAATGAACAAACACCGCGTTGTAGTTTGTTATGCCGCTGCAACGCGCGAACATAAGACGAATAACACACTATACACTGTCACCGCCGCAACGCGCGGGCACACGACTAGTCTATTACTATATATAATACATATTGCTCTAAAGGGCATTTTCGTCATGAAAAATGCTTAATCCTTAAGACGCGTACAAACTAATAAGCACCATGTACAAGTCTTAAAGCAGCATAAAGTCTTGAACCCTAATCCTCTTTAACCGTATACACTACCGTTTTAATTTGAGTAGCACGCATTGATTTCTTTAGCCTCTCTCTCTTCAGCGTGCTTGTAAACATCGATGCTTCTGGTGTCTCCCTCCCCCATCGATTGGCTTTGAAATCTGCCCTCCCATCGATTGGGTATATCCAGCCGTCTCTCTCGATTAGATACATATTACGCGATCTCCAACAATCTTCAATAGTCTCTCGATTAGATGCATTTGAAAGCCTGCACAATTCATATGTTGATGGAAACCTCTACAAATTCTTATCGCGATCAAACGACCGTCGTCTTCCCACGAACTGAGCATGGATGGAGAGAACCAAGCTATCTCCGTCTTCTTCCAAGAGCTGTAGCTTCATCCATGTAAGTTTTGCCCTAATTTCGTTTTCTTTTTTCGTCTTTTTCCTTTTTGTGTATGGAGCTGTCATTCTTCACTCATAACAACTTTTGGTTGGGTAACTATAAACCCGTGATCTGTAGGCGACTTATTTGAGGGTTTTATTAAGCCAACATTAATCATCAAATTGTGTTAAACATTCATCACCAGTTTTATTAGCCCTTTGGGTAAATTCAGAAGTCTCCTCTTTGATATTGTTGAACACAATGTTCTTTTCCATGTTTCTGAATACTATTTGTATTGATATTTTCTCAAAATTTCGATTTGTTTTGTTGGGAAAACAGGTTGAATGTTTATATTCTTGATTATTTTACAAATAGGAAACTCAATGCTTCAACAAACGCATTCAGAGAAGAAGTTTATTTGAAGGTAATAGTTAATAAACAAAGCTTTTATTTGTGCTTGTAATTTGATTTATATTTTAAAGGATTTGAGGGATTAAGACTTTGGTCTTTTAATTAGATCTTTTTGAGTTTGTAGCAAAGATTAATTTGCAAGGTTTTGTATGAATGTCAATTGTGAGTACATGTCTATTGTTGGAGGAAATATGATCAGAAACCTATCAATGGTTCTCCACATCTCAGGTACCTTTTAGAAACTTGAATATTTGTGATTTAATTTAACTTGCTTTTAAGAAATATTATATTGCTAATATTGATCTGATCTTTGGAACAAGAAGCTAACTGAGAAAGAAAGAGGTGAAGGTCTTGACATGTTGCTTTACGGTTATTTAAGTGGTCAGGGCATGTTTTATCTGTTAGACAAGTATGCATATATAATAATTGTTTAACTTGTGATTCATTTCATTTTGAGATTAGTTTTGTGGACTTTTTAGTTCTTCATGGGCTCTTCTAATAAGATTTTTTCACATGGATTCAAAGGCATCCTTAATGAAGCGATCTCTTGTGGTAAGTTAAGATTTAAACTTTTACCCATAAATACATATTCTGTAACATTTGTTTTACTTGCAGGAGAGGAAAGTCAACCAATGCTTATAAATAATGGGGAAAATGGGTCATAAATTTCTTATTCTAACTTTACTTTCTTGTCGATTAAACACAGTTCTGAGGTTGTGAAGGGTTGGTATTGTCATAATATCTTTGATAAATATCACTAATAAGCTCGATATATGGACCCAAAGTCTAGAGAGAATCATCAGTTTACCCTTATATATAAAAACAACAATACAAGTGTATGACCATATTTAGCATGTACAAGAGTCTTTACATTCTTTATATTTACATCACTTATCTTCACCTTTCTTAAGAAATAGTATTAACTGTGTGCTTTACTTTATTACATTACAGCAGAGGAAATCATGTCTACTAGCATAATCACAGGCTTGAGGCCATACGTATCTCCCATATCATTTGACATTCGTGTGATAAGGAAGTATTACGTAAAGTGGCTAGCTGGAGAGTCAAAGAGGCTGAAAGGATGATTGTTATTTGCACAGAACCAAGGTACAACTCTAGACCTACTTACTACCATTGCAATTGTATGAGTGAAGTTTTGGGTCTTATTCATGGAGGGTATGAGGTACTTTTTCGATTAGATGCAACCCTTTTGACTCATAAGGGTCTAATGGGTCAAAAGTTACCCATTGTGTACTTTATAAATCAGTTTGAGGTTCTGGTGTTCAAGCAAATCACAGGTTTACAAGCAAAACATAGGTTTACGAAACAACGTACGGATACTAAATTGCAGAGCTGTTCATGATCATATAAACCTGGAATTCTGATGTTTTCCCAAATGAAGCAAGTTAACTAATTCTATCATTTTTTTTGTCAGTCGTATTGTTTCTTGATCTTCTATTGAGTATTGTTTGATAGTTTTAATTTCTGGTAATACTTGATTTGAATTCTTATATTTTTCTGTTTTTGATTTGAGTTTGTACATCTTTGGTTTAAATCTGATTTAAGCTTTGGTTTTAATCTGATTCAGGTACATTCAATTGCATTTTAGTGCAGCAGGAGTAGTGAAAAGATGAGAGTTTGAGACCTAAAATTGGCTCCCTTGGTTTTGTTACAGCTTGATGTGGAGTTGTTTTAGGTATATTGAAATCTGATCGAAGGTAAATTTGTATGAGTAGTGGTTTTTTTATTTTGAAATCATATTTTCTTTGCACTTATATACAGTGTTAATATGTTTAGCTGCTAAAGTAATAGACATAAAAAGTTTAGTTGGTTATGTGAATGTTTAGAATTTTGTTCAGGGGCAATTTTTGTTAAACTAACTGAATTAGCTGACCCATAATCTTTTAGAATATTTGTGTATATTCTTAGTTGTTACTTTGTATGCCTTAGCTATATTAACATTGTTTTATGGCATGTTTTGTTTCGTAGTTTAATTCTCTATTAACTTTTTAAGTTTGTAGAAGACTATCATTACAAAGGTTTGAACATAAATTATGGTATCTGCTGGATTTGATAATTTGTGTTTGGAGCTGGATGTTAGTGAGGGATTTTCGAACTAGAATTTGTATGTCTTAGATGGCCATATTCATATCTTAGAGTGAGTTCTCAGTTCTCTACACGCCCTCTTTATGATATATTTCTACACATATGATCCACATATAGTGTTATGAAAATATATATGAAATTATATGCAATTATTGACTTCTGTTTTCACAGTCTTCCAATATCTGCAGGTTTGTCTTTCATTTTTAAAGAGAGGTTCATTAGTTTTGATGTCTTGGTTACAGTTGGTGCCCGGTACATAAGGAGTTCTGAAGCTGTTGTTAGATGGTTACAAGAAAGCGGTGGTTGAAAATATGGACAATCCTTCTGAATTTGCTATCAATCGAGTTGAGAACATGCGGAAGATCGTGGTGTTTTTTCTAAACGATATCTTTATTGAAAACAAAAAAGAGCTACCGAGGCTAATCATGATCATAACCTATCTTTTGATAAGGTTTGTTGTGCCCTATGTCAATCGCCATCAGTTTCAACTATTTGTTTCTCAAATGTGTAATTTAGCTGTTAGGTTTCTTGGGTCCAGATCGATCCATTCACAAGCTTCCGCTAAACCCTTTTCTGATATAATTTTAAAATAGTGTTTGGAAACCCAACGAGTTCTTGATAATGATGATATTCGTTGGATACAACTCTTCTTTATTTATGCATGTCAGATGGGTGTGTTTTTTGTTGCTAATGGTGAAGATGGTCTGAATGTATGGGTGTGATATTTCCTCCCCATATTAAACTGTCATAAATGAAATTTTATGTTGTTGATCTCAATTTATTTTACCAACGTAAATGTTAGTTTTATTGTTTTAGGAACTGTGTTTGAATTTACATTTCAATTGATGTATGTACAACTTGCACATGGGTTTAGACTAAAAAATGGGCCTAAAGCTAACTAATATGATTTCTTTTAATCTGAATTTTCTAATTCTGTTTGTATTTATTTTTAGGCCATGGCAATCACTATCAGATTTCTTCCAAAAGGAGGTGACAAATTAAAGAACTCATTTAAGGATGTCAACAGGTGACGAAAAAGGAAAGAGGTCATATCAAAGTCATATATATTTCTATGTGAAGATATTTGCAAGGGGTGGTGTATGAAAACAAAGAAACATGAATCATAGCCCATGAAGAAAGATTGTCAGCATAGGTAAGATTATTCGTTTGTAATGAGTTTATATGCTAATGGACAGAAATTAAAAGTTGGAGCTTGAGAAAACACTAATGTGCATTGCTTTGAATCATTGTAACTTGCATTTGGCTAACTCCCGTCACTTTGTGTATGCAGGTTGCACGCATGAAGAAAGAAACATTGTGTCCCCTGCTTATAATTATTGTGTGTGGTTTAACAGCTTCTTTTTTGTATGTCATTTCATTTCATTAAACCATGGAAGGTAATAGGAACTCTTATACTTTCTGGTCTTATCCTTGAGAGAATATGAAGGAAAAAAAAACAGCGGAAGGATAGATTTGTCACCGGTGCAAAGCATATTATTCATAATTTGTGACATGGAAAAGGATGAATAATTTTTTTCAATTGATTTCGCAGTTGGACTACGGTTGTAATTAATTTATTACGATTTATAGACCCTACATGCGAGGGTTACCCGTCGTAACGCGTGGGGTGGTCAACCACTCGATTAAGGTTCTTATTGATGATTTAAAATTAAATTTAGTACCATAACACTTTTTCTTTTGTTCTATTTCGATGAAGCTTTAAATAGAGACACTTCAAAACAAGTTGGATGGATAAAAAACGGTGTACAACATCTTACACATATGAGGCAACATTTATGCACCACTTTAAAGTCATGAAAGTTGTACATAACACCTTAAAAGTTGTGACCACTTGTTCAAAAAAAAAAAAACGTCTTATAGTACTAGGGTCGTAAATGAACCAAGGTGAGCCCGACTTTTTGATTTTAACAAACTAAAATGTTAAGATCCGCGAAGTTAGTTAAAAATGGTGATTTTAACGAGCTAAAATGTTAAGATCCGCTTAGTTAGTTTAGAAACTAGAGGGTTAATAAACTAACAAAAAAAAACATCACAAATACAATATATCGTTGGTTGACTGTTCAAAAAAAAACAAGAGATGATTGATAAACTAAAAAAAAGTACCGCGTTCGTTGATGGTCACGAGGCCATTGAAATGGTTATGTTTTATGAGACCCTCTTAATGTGACCTCATCAAAACTATCATCAAAACTATTATGTTCATGAATTCAACTTAAAACACTGTTTATGACTGCTTGCATAGCATACGACATGGATTGACTTCCGCACTATGAAATTCATTGACCCTCGAATTTTGATTTAAAAAGTACTATGTTATTATTGATATCTTAAAACTATGTTGATGACTTATATCTTACAACTCATTTGGTTTTAAATTACTATGTTTGTGACCAATATATATTTCAATTCGAGTGTTTGTTGTTATTTGTTTGAGTTAAAAAAAAACGAATACCTCGATATAAATTGTCGTGCCGCCATAACAAGCGAACAAAAGACGAATAACACAGCTATACACTGTCGCCGCCGCAACGCGCGGGCACACGACTAGT
>JBCNJP010000160.1:151496-171496 GCA_039602395.1 Deinandra increscens subsp. villosa
GACTTGGTCTGTACTGATATATTAAGACAAGTAACTTGCCCCTTCTGTGGGCGTTCTGTTTGGTTGACGCGGCTGTTAGCCGTTGTCTTTTTAGCGTATTAAATACTATGTTTTATGCTAATGTGCTTTATACCTTTTTATTTGACTTTAACCTTTTTGAAGGGCGTCCCCTTAGGTTTTTCAAATGGATATTTGCTTAGCATTTTCTCAAGGATAGGGATATTTTTTATCTTTGGTATGTTCCTTCCTTTAGAAGGTGCCCAAGCGACCCTTGTGAGGTCTTCCAGAGGCTTTAGCCTTTTCTATTAAGGTCGCCCTGTGCTGGCCCGTAGGCTTTTGGAGGACTTCACCCTTGTGAGACCTATTTTTTTAAACTTGTTCTACTTAGTACTTTTTCGAACTTTGTTTCTACATACTTGACATATGGTTTTGGTTGATATTAGAGCCTTGTAGGCATTTTGATGCCTTGAGATGGAATTTCTTGAAAATTTGGCCCTTCGCTGGTGCCATATATTATCAGATAGTGTAAGTTACTTATACAAAATCTTGCCTATTATACTAGACATAACTATCTGATATTACATTAGAGTAACTCATAAATAGTACTTCTTCAGCTGTTGGGTGTTCCAAGTCCTTGGGATATCAATCCCGTTAACTGTGGCTAGCCTGTGGGCACATTTCCCATTTGCCCATGTGAATTTGCAAGGCCCTTCCCACCTTGGACCCAGCTTGTGGCAATCTTCTTACCTACTGGCTTCATTTTCCCGCAGCACCAGGTCCCCTGCTTTGAAAATTACCCCTTTGACCTTTTTGTTGTACTGTCTCTCCATCTCTCTTTTCGTAGCAGCTTCTCTAATGGCTGCTATTTCTCTTCTTTCTTCCAAGAGGTTGAGGTTGAGACGTAGGTCCAACTCATTTTGTTGCTCGGTCATATTTGTTCGTTCAGTGGGGTTCCTGATTTCTGCTGGTATCATTGCTTCTGTCCCGTACGTGAGACTGAAGGGGCTTTCCCCTGTGCTTGACTTTGGTGTTGTTCGGTGAGCCCATAGCACATGTGGGAGTTCTTCCACCCAACCTTTCTTCTTTCTTCCCAGCTTGCCTTTATGCCTTCTACAATGCTTATGTTTGCCTTTCAACCTCTCCATTACTCTGTGGGTGAGCCACTGAGGTAAACACTTGGTCTATTCCGAGTTCCCTGCACCATTTTCTGACTTTTTTGTCTGTGAATTGGCTTCCATTGTCGATTATCAAAGTTTGTGGTATGCCAAACCTGCAAACAATGTTTTCCCATGCGAACCGCAGGATTTGTTTACTCGAGATTGTGGTTAGGGGCTTAGCCTCTATCCACTTGGTGAAATAGTCCATGGCAACAACCAGGAATCTTACCCGGCCTGAAGCTTCTGGGAAGGGACCCATTATATCAATTCCCCATTTCTGGAAGGGCCACGCTGAGCTTACTGGGACCAAGTCATGTCTTGGGTGTTTTGGAATGGGTGCATGTATTTGACAGTTATCACACCCCTTGATCTCATTTATTATGCTCTTGTACATGCCTGGCCAGTAGAAGCCGACCCTTTGTGCTCGGGAGACAATTGTTTTAGGGCCTGCGTGCAGCCCGCAGATCCCTGCGTGAATTTCTCTTATTACTGAATCAGCTTCACTTTCGTTCATGCATTTCAGGAGTGGGCCTAAGTAAGACCTTCTGTATAGACGGTCGCCTTCGAGTCAGTAAAGAGTTGACTTTTCCTGGATTTTTCTTTCCTCCTTACAGTCTGTTGGCAATTTTCCTTTGGATAGATATTCCACGAGAGGGGTTATCCAGGATGTTCCTTCTATAGCCATTATATCTTCTCCCTCGATGGAAGGAGCTGCGAGTCTCTCTATTTTCACCTATTTGCCCTGGTCTTTGGATGACGCTGAAGCTATTTTACTCAGAGCGTCTGCCTTTTTGTTTTTTGATATTGGGACATGGATTATCTTGCAATAAGAGAATTCACTGATAAGATGCCTGACCTTTTCGAGGTACTTCTTCATCTTTTCGTCCTTGGCCTCAAAACCCCATTTATTTGACTTGTCACTAGCATTGAATCAACATGTGCTTTTAGATTTTTGGCTTTCATCTTTCTGGCCATTCTTAGGTGTCAGGACCGATTTTCACATCAAGAATCCTGATCTTGAGCGAGAACGAGGTTCAGATTCGAAAAACCCAAAAGATGACGATGAAGAAGATTCATAGATAATCAAACATAAGAAATATGAAGAACAAGTCGAATGATTTCATTAATCGAATGATTACAATCAAGAAATCATGACAACACTCTCTCTCTAGAAATTCATGACTCACTCTCTCTCTAGAATGGAAGACTCAACATTCTAAAAGAAATCATCCATCCATCTTGGGAGACTCTCTCTTAGACTCTCTTCTAAATGAATGGGGCACCCTCACTATATATATAGTGAGGGTGACTAACAATAGTAAAAACATAAAAACTGAACATAATTAAAAGTAAATGAAATAAACATAAATATTAATTAAATCAAAGTTGATTTAATTAATACGAAGCTTGAATCGCTCGAACCGATCTTTCGTTGACTTTTACGTTGACCGTTGACCCGAACGGTTGACTTTTCCGGAAAACGGTCTTCGGTCCAAACTGCAAGCCTCGATTGTCACAACCCGCGTCTCTGAATCAATTCACATGGATTCTTCAGTCGAATGCTTCGGTAAACAGATTTGATGGCGTTAGTCACATGGATTTTAGTTCCAACATTAGGCCAGCCAGATGTGCTTCGTATTCTGCTTCGTTGTTGGTGGATGTAAAACCAAATTTGAGGGCACTTGAGATTTTCTTCCCTTTTGGGCTTGTTAGTATTAGCCCTGCCCCACAACCTTCTTCATTTGAAGCTCCGTCAGTGAACAGCTTCCAAGTCTGATAAGGGGCTGCTCCTCTTTTTACCGTTGAGGGAAGGCCGTCTTTTAGTTCTTCTTCGGGGGGTATTTCTACTAGTAAATCTGCGAGAACTTGGCCTTTCATTGCAGTTCTGCCTTTGTACTCTATTTCGTAGTTTCCTAGTTCAACAGCCCATTTTGCTAGTCTTCCTGATACTTCTGGCCTTTTGAGTACAAGCTGCATGGGTTTATCAGTTATTACTTGTATAGGGTGTGCTTGGAAGTACCTGGCTAGCCTTCTTGAGGCATGAATGAGTGATAGTGCAAGCTTTTCGAGCGTTGGATATCTTTCCTCTGGACCTTTGAGGGTCCTTGATAGAAAATATATTGGTATCTGCCCCTTGCTTCTTTCTACTATTAGTACCGAGCTCACTGCTTGGTCGGAGATGGCAAGGTACAGCCTCAGGGTTTCCCCTTGTCTTGGAATGGCCAGCGTCGGTAGCTCGCAGAGGAAGGCTTTAATGTTGTTGAACCCTTCTTCGGCTTCTGGTGTCCATACAAATTGATTTTCTTCAAACACTTCCTTAATGTTTTGACTAGAGGCTTGGTCTTATCGGCCAGCCTTGAGATGAACCTCCCCAAGGCTACTAGCTGCCCATTCAAACTTTGTGCTTCCTTCAGAGTTCTTGGCGATCTGAGGCGAGTTATGGCTTCCACCTTTTCAGGACGGGCCTGAATCCTATCCTTTTTTATTACCACACCCAGAAATTTTCCTTCTTCTACCCCGAATGAACACTTGTCGGGGTTCAGTTTCATGTTGACCTCCCTGAGGGTCTCGAACGTTTCTCTGACGTCTTGAATCATATCCCCTTCCCGCTTGCTCTTTATGATAACATCATCCACATATACTTCCAGGTTTTTGCCTATCTGTTCTTGAAATAGCGAGTCCATCAATCGTTGATATGTTGCGCCATCGATTTTTAATCCAAAGGGCATTTTCATGTAACAATATGTGCCGTTCGGGGTGTGGAATACTATTTTTTCTTCATCCCCCCTGGCCATTCTAATTTTATGGTAGCCCTTATAAGCATCCAGGAAGCACTTGAGCGGGAAGGTGGCTAGTGCATCGATCTTCACACCGACTTCTGGTAATGGGTATCAGTGTTTTGGGCATGTCTTGTTGAGGTCGGAGAAGTATATGCACATTCTGAGTGTCCCGTCTGGCTTTTTCACCATGACGGGGTTTGCGACCCACTTCGGATATTGTATTTTTCTCACTATTCGTGCGGCCAGTAGCTTTTTCGATTCTTCGCTCGCGACAATGGCGTGTTCAGGGCATAGGCTTCTGAACTTCTGCTTAGCTAGTTTTGTCCCTTCTGGGATGTTGAGATGGTGTTTTATGTATTTTGCGGGTATCCTTTCCATGTCGCTGCATTGCCAGGAGAAGACGTCTATATGCTTGAGCAGAAGCTCCTTCAGAGCCGTGTTCCACCTTCCTGGCAGCTGGGCCCCCACCTTGATGGTTTGCTTAGGGAACTGATCGTTCAAAACCCAGTTTTCTATTCCTGGTCCAGGGGTTATGCTTGGCATCTAGGATACACTTGCAACTATTTCGGTGGCAGATCCTATTGTTACGATTCCCCCTGCCGTGGGGAACTTCATCATACCATGCGTTGTGGAAGTAAGCGCCCGTAGGGCCCGTATTCCGGGCCTTCCGAGAATGGCATTGTACTTGGAGTTGCCCCTTACAATTGAGAATGTCAGGTCAATTTTCCTTCTGCTGAACCCTTCCCCAAATGTTACTGGGCGGGTGATTTTTCCCAATGGCCTGACCACTTCCCCTGAGAACCCTATGAGGGGCATGTATTCTTCTACCATCCCTTTCCTAACCTCTGGTCTCAGCCTTACGAAGCAGTGTGCGTACATAACTTTGGCCCCACTTCCCCCGTTAACATGTATTCTGGCCACTCGGTGGCCTGCTATATCTGCTGATATGTTTAAAGGGGCTTCTTGGGCCTCATCGGAGCCTAAAGCAGGGAAGGTGATGGATCTTTCCAGCCATGTGGACCCTTCGTCCCCTCTGAGTTTCACTGTTCTTCGAGACTCGTCATGATCACAGTCCCTTCTTCTTATCATGTCTATGTATTCTGGTTCGACCTTCACTGACCCTTCTCTTCCCTTAGCCTTCTCGCTGCCCTTGATCTCTCTCACCAGGTAGGAGAGCTTGCCTGATTTGATTGACAGTTCAATCTCCTTCCTCAACTGTATACAATCGTCAGTGGAGTGGCCACTGCCTCTGTGGTATTCACAGAATTCGTGAGGATGGGCCTTGCTTCCATACCTGTTTGGGTGAGGTTTTCCGAAGGGGAGAAGCTCCTTCTCAGTGGCGAATATCTCACTTGGAGATTTCATGAGTGGTGTGAATTTATCAAATCGAGTATCAAAGCGATTGGTCATACCTGAGGATGATTCTGGGGCCCTTCCGCCTCTAGAGCCGTACGGGGATCCTGACGGCCTCTTCTCCTGGGTCCCTCGAGTTCTAGTCTGTGGGCCTCCGTGACGGGAATCTGTCGTTCCCTTCGGGTAGGGGCTTCCGTTATCTCTTTTCACTCCTCATTCTTTTACTTTATGCCCGGTGTCTTTGCCTCTTATGTAGGCTCGGACGCGATCCATGAGGGCATCGAATGTTGCGGGGAACTCTTCTCCCAGCTTCTCGCACAGCTGGGAGTTTCTGACGCCCTGTATGAAGCCGCTTATCTTCATTACCTCCGGCACATCCCTGATGTACATACTTTTTTCTATGTAGCGATTCATGAAGGCTTCCAAATTCTCTTCGTCCTTCCTGCGGATGTGGAGTATTTCGTTGGGGTTTCTCGTCGTCTTCTTCTGTTGACTGAAGTACCTGAGGAACTTTTCCCTTAACTCCTCATAACTGTTGACGCTCTTGGGAGGTAGGGTATCAAACCAAAGCATCGTGTTGCCTGTCAAGGTTGACACAAATAGGGGTGTTCAAAACCGGATACCCGGAATTTCGGATATCCGAATTTCGGGTATCCAAAATTTCGGATATCAGTTTTCGTTGTCCAAGTCCAAGTCCGAAATTTCGGATATCCGAAATTTCGGATATCCGAAATTTCGGACTGGACTCGGATAGTTAAAACGGATATCCGAAAATCCAGTTTTTTTAAAAAAAACCACAATTTAACCAAAAAAACGACAAAACGACAAAACAAATAAACATATTCCAAGTCTTCAAATACAAATAAACATAAGTTCGACCTAACAAACGATAAAACAAATAAACATAGTCCAAGTATCCAATAATTCCTTATTTTTTTAATATAAAATTTATTTTAATTTATTTAAATTTTCGGATACCGGGTATTCGAAACTTCCGAAAATTTTGTAAATTCTTGTCCAAGTCCAAGTCCGAATTTTCGGATATCCGAGTTTCGGATATCCGAAATTTTTGGATAATTCGGATACGGAATTTCGGATAATTCGGATACGGATTCGGACTCGGATATTTTTGAACACCCCTAGACACAAACATATGACACCACGTGGGTAAGGTCCAAGCCCCTGCGGCCCGAATAGCATGTAAGTGGTCATCCGGGTCTTGAGTCCCGTCATACTTACCCACCGAGGGAGGAAACCTGATCATCTTTTGGATTGGGGCTTCAGATATCCTTTCCGTAAACTTGGAAGCGTCCCGGAGATCTGATAGTTTGTATGGTATATCCATGGGGTCTATTTCGTCGGCCTTGTCTCCCCCATCGGGGGTTTTACCGGCGTCTTTCCCTTTGGTCCTCTCATCCAAGGCCTTCAATACCTCTATTACCAAGTTTCCCATTTCCTCGGGGTTACTGTCAGTCACCTTTGTCTTTACTTGCTTTGGCTCGTCTCCCCCATCGGGGGTTTTACCGGCGTCTTTCCCTTTGGTCCTCTCATCCAAGGCCTTCAATACCTCTATTACCAAGTTTCCCATTTCCTCGGGGTTACTGTCAGTCACCTTTGTCTTTACTTGCTTTGGCTCGTCTTCATCTTGAGACTCGTCATGATCTGAATATCCCCCGTCGTACCGACGGAACAAGTTTCTTGGCGACATCTCCCTTTCTTCGTCCTTTTCCAACTCGAACAGGCGAGCTTTCAGTGCGTCTCTGTTTTTCTTAACGAACTCCGGGGTGATGAGTTCTTCTTTTCCGGGTCGTCTCCTCTTTTACTTTTTTCTTTCTCTGGGCTCTCTTCCGGAACTTTCTTTCTCGCGTCGGAGACGAGAGTGAACCGTTTGGTGGTCAGGTCGATAGTGCTCTGGTCGGTTGCTCCAGGCGTTTTGTAGCCTGGCGGAGGAACGACAATGTCATCTTCTTCCGTCATTTTCACCAAAGTGTTTTCCTTCAAGTAATTTTAGACCAAAATATGTGTCGGTCCCACGGATGGCGCCAATGTTGCGTCCCAGAACCCGGGGAGTGGTATTCTTCCTGGTTAGTGACTTCGAGATGTCTTGCAAGGTGTTAAAGTGTCCTACAAAACAAGAAACACCGTTAGCCTTGACACGAAGGGCCCCGAAGTGGGTCTTCGTGACCAAGCTCAAGCGTGAGAGTGAGAGTTTGTTCGTCGGAAGTAAGCCAGAATAGTAGAAAGCGATTGTTGGTACTAGAATTCAGGAGACACTGAGCAGCTCGCATCAGCTCGCAAGCACTTCACTGTAAGGATCCTGAATTAAATTTCTTGACTAACTATTGCTTTCCCCTTTTTGTTTATTATTCACAGGTTAGCTCAAGCATGGATCACGTGTCCTAAAGACCCGGTCAACTAACGGAAACGTGGACTGAGTGGACTTCTAACGGTCGTGTGAGGGACGTGGAGTTAGTTGCTAGTTTTTAGGGAATATTGTTACAATGTAATCCGTATTTAAACTGAGCTCTAGGTTTGCACACACAACACACACTTTTCTTTACTTCCTTCTACGATCACAATTCTCTGCAACACTTAGATTACGAGCTCATTTCATTTGTACTCAAAATATTTATTATATAAAAGTTTTAGGAGGCAGGTACTTTGAACCGGCCCCCGAGGTTTTTTGCTAGGCTCCTTGAGGATACTCAAGGATTCCTGGATTTTCCCTCGTTACATCCTCGTGTCAATCTTCACAATTACATTTTCATCTTTATTTACATCAAACACGCTACCTCACTTACAAAGTTTGATCAACTAATTGCTTAGGCAGTTTTTGACCAAAACAATTTGGCGCCCACCGTGGGGCAAACGGTGTTTGAATTCGATTAAGAGCCTCGATCTTCTTCCCATAATCGATTCTTGAAAATGTCGAGCCAACAAAAAATTACTTCGAAATCTGTTTCATCCACTAAACCGGCTGTCGACACTGGTCTCCCCCCAATGCTGAAGAAAGTGACCGGCACCGACGCTAAAAGAGTGGAATATCCTACTTTTCAGGGATCTCAAGGTACGTCCACTGACTCTGCTATTTCTAATAACGATCTGTATGTTTTGATCAGGCAGATGAAGTCTCATGTGGATGAGCAAGCCAAAACCAACGAGAAAATGATGAAGGAGATCATGGAATTGAAGAAATCAAAGAAACCGGTAGAGGAAATTAGCCCTTTGATGCCAAAATCATTCGGGTTCGACTCTCCGGAAATATCGGAGCAGCCGAAACAGAAAGCAAATCCCTCTACTGCTCCAAAGTCAGGTATTGCAACAGCTACTACTGCAGGATTCTCAGGCTCTCAGCATCAGAAGGCTTCCAGGGTGATAGATCTGGAATACTCTGGGTTCTACTCCGAGCAGCCCCCAGAATCTTACTACAGTGGATATGGAAGTCAGCAGCTGCCGAGATGCTCGAGTCAGCAACCAGCCGGGTTTTTAAGCCATCAAGTGCCGACAGTCTCGATACAACAACCTGTATCTCAACCACAGCGGTTTGCTGCGACGAACCTTCATGAACCCTGGAGTCAGCGGTCAACAGCGCCTACTCCTCAGATGCTACAGGGATCTTCATCTCAGCCATTCCAACAATATCGGAGCCGCTTCCGAGCTGCTCAGGATCCTCAAGGATCCTTATTTTCTAATCCTACTGTCTCTGCAGGCACATTCCCAGGTTCATCTCAGGAGATGCATGAGGGAGACTTCATCCCCATGCAAGTGGGAACCACAACTGAGCCGACTATCCTTAGAGATGCTGAATATGGACCCCAGATCCATCTCCAAACTTCCACGGCTGGTAACAACTTTGATAATTTTTATGCTAACCCTAACCAAGGAACTGTGCAGGATACAGGTATCAACCCGACTATCGCTAGGGAACTTCAGAGGTTAAAGGACATGATCTCAAGTGTTCCCGGTGTTATTCGTCCAATTCCTGAAGTGCCAGCAGGCAGCCACAGAGTTTCTAGATTTGCATGGCCCATCTGTGACGTGGAGATACCAAAAAGATTTCAAACCCCCAACATGAAACTCTACGATGGGACCACAGATCCTGAGGAGCACGTGGCACAATACAGGGAACGGATGGAAATCAACCCCATTCCTGTAAACATCAAAGAAGCTTGCCTATGCAAAGGATTCGGCTCAACATTGACAGGACCAGCCTTAAAATGGCTGCTCAGTATCCCTCCTAATACCATTACTTCTTTTCCCCATTTAGTTAACTTGTTTAATAACCAGTTTTCTTGCAGCAGGAGCTTTGAGAAGCTCACAGGTGACTTGTACAGAATAGTTCAGAAGCCCAACGAATCCCTGAGGGATTATGTGGCCAGATTCGGTCGAGAAGCTCTAGATATCCCCAACCTGGATATGGCTGCTGCTGTAGAAGCTTTCAAAATGGGGATTAGAGGAGATTCCCGCTTTTATGATGATTTGGTTATGACTCCTTGCAGGAACCTCGATGAAGTCAGAACGAGGGCATTAAGGTTCATCAGGTTGGAAGATGATAAGAAGATCCAAAAAAGAGGTGACGAACCGTCAGGCAGAAGGACAGATTCTCCCGGAAAACAACAACGAAACAAACCCTATTATCGAAATGATAATCCCAGGGTCAACGAAGTTGAAGAAGAAGACGACGAAGAAAACTTCCCAAAGGTATCTGATTATTGCTTTTCAGTTGACATGGGTGGTTTGTTATGTGCCTTGCAGGATCTGGGAGATAAAGCCAGGTGGCCAAGAAAATCAGAAAAACAAGGATCGTGGAAGGATAAGTCTAAGTGGTGTGCTTACCACGAAGACTTCGGGCACTTAACAGATGACTGCATAGCCCTTCGGAAAGGAAATCAGTTACCTGCTCAGCAAGGGGCATCTCAAAGAATTGTTTGGCAGGAAGAAGAAGTAAAACTCAAGAAGCTGCCGAGCTGCCCAAAAGAGCACAGTCGCCGCCAGCAGATGCAAAAGTAATCAACTTCATCTCGGGAGGATCTGACATATGCGGAGCCTCCTTCTCATCAGCAAAAAGACATGCAAAGGAGGCCAAGATGGACCAAGGCAGTCGGCCAAAGAAGAACGCGATATTGACTGAAGACAAAGTTATCTCTTTTGACGAAACTGATAAGCTAGATATCCAGGATCCTCACCACGACAGTCTGGTAATTACATTATGTATTGCTAACCATTATGTTCGCAGGATCTTGATAGACAACGGCAGTTCAGTCAACATCATCCAATTGGACGTGCTTAAAAAGATGAGCATTCCAGAAGAAGAGATAATTCCAAGATCCTCGGTATTAGTAGGATTCAGCGGAGAAACCAAGCATACGGTTGGAGACATCAGACTTCCCGTCTACATTGAAGGAGTCAATTCCATGCAGAAATTCTGCGTCATTGACTCCCTTCCTTGTTGCAATGTGATCTTGGGAAGGCCATGGATCCATGATATGAAAGCAGTTCCATCTACCTATCATCAATGTGTGAAGCTTCCCACACCATGGGGAGTTGTAAGAATACTAAGCGATCAACAAGAAGCCAAAGACTGCTATACTTCCGCTATGAAGAACACCATCAAGCCAAAGCCAGCATAGCAATTAAAGAAACCAGCACGAAGAATTCAGATGACAAAGGAGTTGGAAATCAAAGAAGTTCAACTTAATCCTGAAGATCCTGAAATCAAAGTGCTGGTAGGAACCAATATTCCTGAGGATACTGAGGAGCAGCTCGTGAGCCTCTTGAAGTCCCGAGTCACAACGTTTGCATGGAAACATGAAGACATGACAGGTATATCTAAAGATATTATTACTCATAAACTTGGTATAGATGATTCTTTCAGGCCAATACATCAGAAAAGAAGGAAGTTCGCTCCTGAGAGAAACATCATAATCCAAGAAGAAGTTGACAGGCTGCTCAAGTCAAAAATGATTAGAGAAGTTAAATATCCTCGATGGCTGGCTAATGTGGTGGTAGTCCAGAAGAAAAACGGTAAGTGGAGGGTATGTGTAGACTACACAGACCTAAACAAGGCCTGTCCAAAAGACCCATTCCCTCTGCCACATATCGATTCTATGGTGGACGCAACTGCTGGACACGAGATGCTAACTTTTATGGACGCTTCTTCGGGCTTTCAACAAATTCAAATGGAACCATCAGATCAGGAAGACACAGCCTTCATGACTCCCACAGGTATTTATTGTTATATTGCAATGCCTTTTGGTTTACGAAATGCAGGTGCCACGTACCAGAGGCTAGTCAACATGATGTTTAAAGACAAACTGGGGGACACCATGGAAGTATACATAGATGATATGGTAGTAAAATCGAAGGAAGCAAAGGATCATCCTAGAGACCTTCAAGCTGCTTTTGATATCTTGGACCAGTTCAACATGAAATTGAATCCTTCCAAGTGCCATTTTGGAGTAAGAGCCGGCAAGTTCTTGGGCTTCATGGTTACTGAAAGAGGAATTGAGGCCAGCCCTGAACAGATCCAAGCAATCATAAATTTGAAGTCTCCAACAAATGTCAAAGAAGTTCAGAGACTAACTGGCAGAGTGGCAGCACTCAACAGGTTCATATCAAGATCGTCTGAAAAAAGCAAAGAATTCTATGACATATTGAAGAAGAACAAAAAGTTCGAATGGGGTGAAAAACATGAAGCAGCTCTGAGCTCCTTGAAAGAATATTTATCATCTGCTCCACTTCTAATGCAACCAGTCAAGGGCGAACCACTATCTCTCTATTTAGCAGTTTCAAGCAGCTCAGTAAGTGCCGTGCTTGTGAAAGATCATGAGGGACAACAGCATCCGGTATATTATGTAAGCAAAACATTATTAGACGCCGAAACCAGGTATTCTTATTTAGAAAAATTAATCTTAGCCCTTGTCATGGCTTCCCAAAAATTAAGACATTACTTCGAAACTCATGTTATTTATGTGAAAACTAACTATCCTGTTAAGTGTGTATTGAGAAAACCTGAAATGTCTGGAAGAATGGCGAAATGGGCAGTTAAATTAAGTGCCTATGACATCATATATGAGCCAAGAACAGCAATCAAGTCACAAGCCCTTGCAGACTTTGTGGCTGATTTCAGCAGCGATATACTGCCAGAAGTTGAACTAGAGGTCAAGCAGCTCGAAGAAGCTTCAGGCAGCTGGGTCTTGTACACAGATGGAGCATCTAATGTTAGAGGAACAGGATTGGGTGCGCTACTGAAATCGCCACAGGGGGACATTATCCCTCTATCTATCCATTGTGAATTCAAGGCTACTAATAATGAAGCCGAATACGAAGCTTTAATTGCAGGATTACAACTCGCTAAAGATATGGGTATCCAACACATTCAAGTTTTTATTGACTCCTTGTTATTAACTAACCAATTTAATGGATCCTATGCAGTGAAAGGCGAAAGGCTAACCAAATATCTAGACCTTGTAAAACAGTTAGCATTATCCTTTGAAAATTGCAGCATATCACAGGTACCTCGAGAAGAAAACGCAGAAGCTGATGCTTTGGCAAATTTAGCATCATCCTTAAGGATCCCAGAAGGTGTCAAGATTCCCATAACTCATATCCTGACACCGGCAATCGAAGAACAAGAAGTTAATGATGTCACAACAGATAAAGATCAAGAAATGATAGACTCTCAGGATCCTCAGGAATCCTGGACTTACCCTATCAGGAGATTTATTCAAGAAGGGGAAATCCCCAAAAACGAGAACTCCAGACTCTTCCGAACAAAGGTAATTCCATATTCAATAATAAATGGTATCTTATACAAGAAATCTCTTGCAGGACCATACTTGAGATGCCTCGAGCAGCCTGAAGCACTTGCGGTACTCCAGGATATTCATGAAGGTGATTGTGGCAATCACACTGGGGGCAGATCACTATTTTCCAAAGTATTGAGAACAGGATACTACTGGCCTACTATGAAGAAGGATGCTATGGCCTTTGTTCAGAAGTGTGATGCATGTCAGCGGCACGGCAATATCCTCCATCAGCCTGCTGAGCCGCTCCATTCAATATCATCTCCATGGCCGTTTATGAAATGGGGCATGGACATAGTTGGTAAGCTGCCTGTAGCACCTGGAGGAAAAGTCTTCATGCTGGCTATGACGGACTATTTTTCTAAGTGGATTGAAGCCGAAGCTTTTGTTCAAGTTAGAGAAAAGGAAGTGATTTCCTTCATTAAAAGGAATATTCTGACAAGATTTGGAATCCCATCAGAAATAGTGTGCGACAACGGGTCTCAGTTTATTGGAAAAAGAACGACCAGTTTTTGTGAGGCATGGGGCATCAAAATGGTAACTTCAACTCCCATACATCCACAAGCTAATGGCCAAGCGGAATCGAGCAATAAGATTATCATCAATAATCTTAAGAAGAAACTAGGAGACAAAAAGGGGAAATGGGCTGAAGAGCTACCTTTCGTATTGTGGGCTGACAGAACGACCTCCAAGAATGCTACTGGTCGAACACCATTTTCCCTAGTGTTTGGCTCAGAAGCTGTAATACCCACTGAAATGGTGATGCCAACTGCCAGAACAAGCTGCCAGGATTTTGAAGCAAATAAGCAAGAGCTCCTTGAAGATCTTGAAACGATCGATGAAATCAGAGACCTCGCGAAATTCAGGATGGCAGCATACCAGCAAAGGATAGCCAAGTCTTACAACAGGAATCTCAGGATCAGAAGATTTCAAGTAGGAGATCTGGTACTCAGGAAAGCTTTTCAAAATACAACCAATCCAGCACATGGGAAACTTGCACCTAAATGGGAAGGTCCTTACCTAATAGACTCAGAAGCTGGAAAGGGAGCATACAGGCTAGCTACTATGGAAGGTGAGCTGCTCCCAAGAGCTTGGAATGCAATTCACTTGAAGTTATATTTTATGTAAGCGCTCTCTAGATCCTCTGAGCATATCAAAAGAATCCTTGTTTAAACTTCGAAAACCTCAGGTATGATTTTTGACCCTTATTTCAATTTCATATTATTATCTTTGTGGAATGATTACTGACTTAGGCATCGGAGGGGTGTTAGCCAAGCTAACACCCACCCCTCACCAAGCCTTGAAGTGTTTTGTAGGTGCTCCGAGCGTCCTACCATAAGCTAGAGGCTGATCACCTCTTCTAAGTATAAAGCATTCTGAATGCTGTCAAAAGGTTTAGGAGGTTTTCACCTTCTCGTTCACTAATGGGAATCGCCAGGAGCGCAAGACCCTCGCCAGGAGCGCACGGTGGTGGCCTATGGTTCAAGGTGGTGCGACCAGTCCATCTGAGGGTGGCTGATAATTTCATCACTGTTGGCCATAGAGTGCACTTCAAAATGGGTGGCAGACGTGTCATCTCGAAAAGATTCTAAGGTTTTTGGCATTTTCATGTCAACCAAGGTTTAGGCACATTCGTGTCTCTCAAGTTTTTGGGCTTGACCCCAGTTGGCTTAGTCCCAAGTATTTTTGAGCTTGTCCTCAGAATAACACAGGTTTTTAATGTTCTCACATTAACTAAGGTTTAGGCACTTTCGTGTCTCTCAAGTTTTTGGGCTTGACCCCAGTTGGCTTAGACCCAAGACTTATAAAGCATTTCGTACCTCAGAAGACAAGGTTGGGCTTGACCCCTGTTTGACTTGTTCCTAAATGCTCAAGACTTATTCTCAGATTCATCGGAATTTCATCTTAAGGATTCCTAAGGATCCTCATGGATCCTGGTTATCTCGACAGTTGAATTACTTTTGAACAGGTGACATTGGTACTGCGTATATTGCATATTTTTATTACTAACCAAGTATTGGCTAGCATCATGGTTTGTTAACATTGACAAAGTTTTATGGGCTTTAGAATTTTTAAACTAAGCATCCTGTCGGATCGTCATTCAAACATTTTTTCGAAATAACCAAAAATATACACAACACACCATGATGATCAAAATACTACTAAGTTATATTTATGCAGGAAATTAGAAAAGTTGACCCCAGGCTTCGTCTTGGAACCCAAGATCCCTCCACCTGAGGCCAACCACATTGTCTAAGGAGCTTGGACTTCGCCTTGAAACTCAAGGTCCCTCCATCCAAGCCCCCAAAAGTCAAGTTACCATTGTTTTTGTTTCACCACTACCATTGTTTACAAAAGAACCACAAACCACCAAAACAAACAAACTAAAAAAGTGGGCTCCGACCTAGTCAAGAATGCCTTCATCGCCCAACTTATCACCAGCAGCCTCCGCCTGCTCCACCTCCTTGCCCTTGCCCTTCTCCTTCTCAGCTTCCTTCTCGACCTCCGGCTCAACCTCCTTATCAGCTTTTTCAGAAGCTTCCCCCCTCTCGGCCAACAGCTTCTTGAGGCTCACCTCCCAATCCTTAACCGGCCAGCTCTCTGGAGTGAAGCCTTCAGCCTGAGCAGCAGTCGCCATCTCGATCATGCATTCCAGCACACTGATGGCGGCTGAGGATTGAGCATTCTGTTCAGCCAGGTTTAGAGCTTCAGCAGCTGCAGCATCTCTTTCTTTGAGCTGCTTCTCATAATGGCGTGTGTTGCTGGCTGCTGCCTTACTCACCTTCTCAAGACGGAGCGTGGCCTGGTCAAGTTTAAGCTCAGAGGCTTCAAGCTTCTGCTCAGCTGCTTCAAGCTTCTGCTCCATAGCCTCCAGTTTGCCTTCGAGATCAATCACCTCGTGGCTCAGCTTGTCGATACCCTGCACCAAAGCATAACACATCAGAATCAACAAGGGAAGTATTATAATTATAATGTTAACATACTTCTCTATTATTGTGCTATTACTTACAATGTTCACCACAGCTTGCAGCGATAGCAGCTTGTTAGCAGCTGCAACAGGAGGGAGATCATCGAAGCTGTCCACATTGATAGTGGAGTCTGGAGCCTTGCGCTTCTTTGCAGAAGAGGTCTTGGATCGAGTGCTGGGAGCTCGAAACTTAGGGGCTGAAGGGTCAGTGGGAGCCTTGCTGCTGGTCTCCTCGGTTTTTTCTTTCTTTGCGATGAGCAGTTTGAGGTCCTTGAAGGAGAAGTTGGAAGCTGAACCTGGAGCTTCATCATATACAGAAAGGGATCAGTTTCCAGAAATCATAGAGAATAACTTGAAACAAAAGGAGAGCAGACTCATACAAATACCTGTTGACATGGTTCTTGAGGGGCTGAGAGATTGCTGGGTGATGCTTCTAGCACTTGAAACGTCTTCGGGTTGACAACTTCTTTCTGCCACTGGAATGCTGAAGAGATCCTTGAGCTTCTTGGAGGATTCACGGGTTGGCTTGATTAGAGCTTCGAACTTGGGCGCTGTAAGGACAAAAAAGCAAGCATATCAGTTAAATAAAATTGAAGAGTATTTGGAATCGGAATGTAACTAAAACTCTTCCTACCCTTGACAACCCACTGGGTAGGAAGGTTCTCACAACCGACAAGGCTACTCCTTTTGACAAAGAAGAATTGACGCTTCCAATCATGGTCATTGTGAGAAACCCTAGGGATCATCTGGGCTTCTCCGGATCTAACCTTCAAGACAAACCTGCTGTTGCCGTGTGTGGCCAATCGGTACACTTTGCAGATCTCGGCGACCCCAATGTTTAGGTTACGGGTCTGGTTCAGGTGATGAAGAGAAAGAAGAATTCGCCACACCATGGGCATTACTTGAGAGTAGGCAAGGTGGGTGATCGAAAAGAAATCAGTGACCAAATCCGGGAAAGGAAATGTCATTCCAAGCAGAAAAGGGTAGTGAAGGAAACAGACCCAGTCGTCGGAGATATGGTCAGCTTTCAAAGACGGATCGAAGGGACGGAACTCAGCTCCGGCGGGAAAGCTCGCAGAACGCTGCAACATTGCGATCTTCCGATCGTCAAAGTTGCAGGTCTCCTCCGCCGTCGCCGGGAGGAGTCCTTGGTCAGTAAACTCGTCGGCCACTTGGTCGGAGACCGTGGCCGATGATCGTAACAGCTTTTTCCCCATGATCGGAAAAAAGAACGAGAAGGGAGAAAGAGGATACTAACCTGGAGAAGATGGGAGAAGCTCTAGGGTTTTCGCCGAGTGAAAGCTGTGAAGAATAATGAAAGCGGAGAGAGAATTATAAAGGAAAAATCAAACGGGAACTTCGCCTAGGAAGTTGGGACTAGCTAATTCCTCTCAAATCACAGTTAGTTAGCGATAAGGTTCAATTTCAAATTTTCGACAGCTGGCTTGCATGCGCCAACCGCCAAAAATTTGGGGGCAATTGTTGGTACTAGAATTCAGGAGACACTGAGCAGCTCGCATCAGCTCGCAAGCACTTCACTGTAAGGATCCTGAATTAAATTTCTTGACTAACTATTGCTTTCCCCTTTTTGTTTATTATTCGCAGGTTAGCTCAAGCATGGATCACGTGTCCTAAAGACCCGGTCAACTAACGGAAACGTGGACTGAGTGGACTTCTAACGGTCGTGTGAGGGACGTGGAGTTAGTTGCTAGTTTTTAGGGAATATTGTTACAATGTAATCCGTATTTAAACTGAGCTCTAGGTTTGCACACACAACACGCTTTTCTTTACTTCCTTCTACGATCACAATTCTCTGCAACACTTAGATTACGAGCTCATTTCATTTGTACTCAAGATATTTATTATATAAAAGTTTTAGGAGGCAGGTACTTTGAACCGGCCCCCGAGGTTTTTTGCTAGGCTCCTTGAGGATACTCAAGGATTCCTGGATTTTCCCTCGTTACATCCTCGTGTCAATCTTCACAATTACATTTTCATCTTTATTTACATCAAACACGCTACCTCACTTACAAAGTTTGATCAACTAATTGCTTAGGCAGTTTTTGACCAAAACAGCGATTTAGAGAGTTAAGAGAACTTAACTTATTTCTGGCTTACCCTCTTCCTTTTATACTCGAGGCTCTCTCCTTTGCATTTAATGCTGCAGGGAGCATTTAATGCCCCCGACGTGCAGCTTCTCCTAACGACATGGAACACTGTTTGTACGGAGGCCCTTCCGTGGTCCAGGAAGCCCGTCCCTGGCTCCCTTTGTCCTTTGAAGCCGTCACATCGCCGCTCGCTTATTCCCGAGGCCAGCGCCAGTCCAATGTTGTCGGAGATGTATCTTTAAGGAATATTTTAATTCCTTTTGTTCTCATGCGGGCCCTTCCGCCCCAAGCGCTTCTCCTTTAAGCTTCGGATGCGCCCTCTCTTGAGTCTTTGTCCTTCTTCGAGGCCATTCGTGGGTATATCCCAACAGATGGAAGGATGTGAACCTTGCTCTGATACCATGTAAAGGTTAGATAAGAGAGAGGATGTCGATGGCTGGAAAAGTGTGTATCTATTTTCATTATCACAAATATATATATATATATATATATATATATATATATATATATATATATATATAAGTACAACCATGAATAAAGGAGATAAAGATGGAGACTTAACAACCCACTCTAACAACCTATTTGACTATACAAGATAGAGTACATATTTAAATTAAATAATTAAGCACATGACAAATATAGTTGGCGCCATATTACATTGCAGTGACTATGTGCTAATAATATATGCTTGAATGTGGCTCGTAAATAACCGAAAACGTTCCGATATGCTGTTGTCCGAACACAGTGAAAAAAACGACATGAAATGTGCGTTTTCGGTGTCAAAATGGCTCCAAACGGGGATGTTTTCGGGGCTGTTTTAATCCCGATATGAAAAGGGGTCGAGAGGTGGTTTATATACTTGTAATATGAATGCTCAGGAGCTGAGAATTGGAAACAAATGGCTGCTGAAATGCTGTTGCGATCTGGCCAGGAACTAGGACGAATTTAAGGGTTCTTCATGATTTTATGTGAGGAAAACGTGAGTCAAAGATGCTGCTGTGATATCGAGCATACAAGGGACTGGAAGTGTGTTCTTTAGCTCAAAAATGCCTAAGAAATCTAGGGGGTGGGCTGTGATGTTGGATGGAAATCTAGAGTAAGGTGAGGGGTGTTTGACGTGAGTTCTTCGTTGGGTTAAAAGAAGAAGAGGAGTTGGTCTTTGGGTTGTAAGATCTTGAGGGTTTGAACAATGAAGTTGCTTTGAGAATAGGTGAAATTTACTGTGATAAATGGGGATGAAGATGGGTTGTCGTGAGGGTGGTCTAAAAGGGGGGGGGGGGGATTAGAGACATGCTAGGATGTACTACGGATTTGTTTGTGCATGGAATAAGGCAAATTTGACCCTTGAGTTAGCAGACATGGAAGCAAAAGGTGAGGTGGAAAGATGCTTTCTTTTACCAAATGGTGTATCAAGTTGGTACCCATAAGAGAAAAAGTATGGTCTAACCATTCTTTATTTGTTCAAATACTTTTGGTTGGATAAAAATAAGAGAGGGAAAACATGGGCTTTGAATGAAGTTTTGAGTTGTATAAAGTTTTGGTAAAGTGGGTATTTATTTAATCGTTGTGGTGAACTTTTCGGACATAGCGGATATAAACCCAAATGAAATAAAATGAACATTTCTACTAGAAAGCTTTAATATAAAAAAATTAGTGTTGTTGATAAATGGAAACGGTTCATTGGTGATAGTTGAGTATGTTTAGATGTGCTTAAATGATTAATACGTGTGAATGGTTCATGCTAAAATGAATGAGTAAATAAATAAAAACGTCATGTATATATATTCTAAGTCAATAAATATATTAACATGCATTGAGATATATCATGA
>JBCNJP010000160.1:171996-188996 GCA_039602395.1 Deinandra increscens subsp. villosa
TAGTCTAGTTAGTTAAATTATTTCCTAAAGCTCAAATCAAAAACCCAAATTTCTCAGTATTTCCATTTCTTAGGTCTAAGTTTAATTTTGTCTATAGAGTGTCTCTAGGGTTCGATAATATTCCCGGTCTTGCCTTAGCTTAGCTACAATCCGACAGGTACACTTGCCTTAGGGTTCGGTTTAGTTAGGTATTTTCGGTAAAATTAGGTGTGTCTAGGTGTAGGTTTAGGTCTAGGTTTTAATAGTATTGTTAGAGTCGTTCCGAACACATCAAGTTTTTGGCGCCGTTGCCGGGGACACTTGGCAATAGCAAGATTAACTTAGGTCGTCGTTAGGAAATTTGAGTCTTTTTTCGGTTTTTCCGTGTCTAGAGTCTTAGGATTTCCGTTTTGAGTCTAGATTTTTAGGTTAAATTTCTCTTGGAGTCAGTTTCCCCATTTTATGCCACACACCCGTTCACGAGGTCCTCCTGAACTGTCACCATTTTCTGATCCCGACGCGGATATTCGTGAACGGTTTCGCCTTCTTCGCACGGAGCTCGAGGCTTTCATCATTTCCACCGCTCATTCCAAACCATCTTCTTCCACACAAATCGCACGCGACACCAAACCCATTCCATTTCCCGATCTTTCATCCATGGCGGCACGTCGCACCGTCCACGAGCAGGCCAGCGCCGGAGTCACCGAGGCCCGGTTTGCTATCGCTCAGCCTGATATTGCCAACACCGCGAATTGGCAAGTTCCGTCCCACGTCATCAACGCTTTGACGCATTCCATTCAATTCCATGGACGTGAGGACGAAGATGCACCGACGCATATCTCGCGCTTTACCCGGATTTGCAACACGTTGGGACTCACGGGAGTCGCGAACGAAATCATTTATCTGCGCTTGTTCCCATTTTCCCTTACGTCTCGAGCCGCCGAGTGGCTTGAGATGCTTCCGCCAAATTCGATCGCCACCTGGGACGATCTGACTGCTAAATTCCTGAAGAAATATCATCCTCCAGCCAAGGCTGCGCGTACTCGGGAGGAAATTCATAGTTTTCGCATGGATCCCGACGAGCCTTATTCGGTCGCATACGAGAGATTCAACACGCTCCTGAGCAAATGTCCGCAACACGGGTTGACGGACTGGTCGATCATAGAGAAGTTCTACAATGGACTTCCTTATTCTGTTAAGAAGGAGTTCAACATATCGGCTGGAGGTCATATGATGGAGAAGCTCACCGTTGACGAATGCAAATCACTTTTCGAGAGCTTCGCACTTGCTGAACAGCAGGCACCCGACGCATATCTCGCGCTTTACCCAGATTTGCAACACGTTCGGACTCACGGGAGTCGCGAACGAAATCATTTATCTGCGCTTGTTCCCATTTTCCCTTACGTCTCGAGCCGCCGAGTAGCTTGAGATGCTTCCGCCAAATTCGATCGCCACCTGGGACGATCTGACTGCTAAATTCCTGAAGAAATATCATCCTCCAGCCAAGGCTGCGCGTACTCGGGAGGAAATTCATAGTTTTCGCATGGATCCCGACGAGCCTTATTCGGTCGCATACGAGAGATTCAACACGCTCCTGAGCAAATGTCCGCAACACGGGTTGACGGACTGGGCGATCATAGAGAAGTTCTACAATGGACTTCCTTATTCTGTTAAGAAGGAGTTCAACATATCGGCTGGAGGTCATATGATGGAGAAGCTCACCGTTGACGAATGCAAATCACTTTTCGAGATCTTCGCACTTGCTGAACAGCAGGCACCCGGAGGTCGGAGAGCCACCTTGGCCCCGACTAGATCGCTCGCACCATCTACATCTACCCGGGGTGTCCATCACATTGGCTCAGAGACCATGACACCGAAGGAGTTAGAGAATATCTATAGGGCTTTAGAAGAAATCAAACTCCATATCAAAGCCAAATGTGAGCTGTGTAGAGGCACTCATGACACCCGAGACTGCCCGCTTGCTCCCGCCGAGCAAGTCGATTATATTGGAAACCGAAACCAGTTCGGTAATTCTTTTCAGTCTGGGTGGAGGAGTGGCCAGAATTCAGGATGGCGAGAGGGAGGAAACCCATCTGGTTTTTCACCGAGAAATAACCATGGTGGAGGAGATGACGGGTCTAGTTTGAGAGAGATGAGGGAGCTTATAGCCAACCATACCCAGATCCTGGCACAGATGAATGCGCGAGATGAAGCTACACAGAAGAAGCTTATGGAGCATGACACGTTATTGAGGAATCAGCAAGCTTCTTTCTTGGACTTATAGTGTTCGGTGGGTGACATCGCCAAGCAGCTGAAGGAGCTTAATTCCCGTGGGGGTCAATTTTCTGGTAGTACGTACAAGAACCCCAATGCCAATGTTAATGCCATCACCACTAGGAGCGGGAGAGTTATTCAGAGTCCATCATCGGCGGTAGTTGATGAGGAACCGGTCGATGAGGAGATTGTGTTAGAGACGCCTGACGGGAGGGTGCACGAGAGCGTGACGCCAGCAAGTACCGCACCAAACGTTGAGGCTGAGGGAGTGAGAGAGAAGCCACCAGTGGGAGAGAAGCCGCTGAAGTGGGAGGCGGTGAGAGAGAAAAAGAGAGTTCGATTTGCGCCTCAACCGATCACGGCCGATGACTTGAAACATGTGACGTATCCTGAACGTTTAATTCAACAGAAGAATGCGCGTGAGTATAGTCAGTTTCTTGATATTCTTAGGCAACTTAGGATCACATTACCTTTTACGGAAGTTTTGAGTCAAATGCCTAAGTATGCTAGATTTTTGAAAGATATGTTGAGTAGTAAGAAGAAACTTGAAGCTTTATCTGATGTTACACTTGATGCTCAATGCTCCGCCATAGTACAGAATAAATTGCCCGAGAAACTTAATGACCCAGGGACCTTTACAATTCCTTGCTCTTTTGGCGATTCTTCTGTTACACGTGCTTTAGCTGATCTAGGTGCTTCTATCAATGTCATGCCTTTTTCTGTTTTTCAGCACCTAGGATTAGGCGAGTTAGAGCCGACTAGGATGACAATTTCTCTAGCAGATAAGTCGGTGGTTAGGCCCAAAGGGATAGTGGAAAATGTACTTGTGCAAGTTGATAAATTTTTGTTCCCTATAGACTTTGTGGTAGTTGAAAGTGCATATGATGCTAGTTGCCCTTTGATTTTAGGTAGACCTTTTCTTAGGACTGCCCGTGCTCTAGTGGATGTTTTTGAGGGTACCATAACTTTGAGGGTTGAGAATGAGAGTGCGATGTTTAAGGTGGGTAGGCAAGAGGATAGTGATACCAAATCTGTGTGCTTGATAGGTACTTTTATGTCCTTTATAGATCTTGTGGTTGTGGGAAACCGGTTAGATGATGATGAGTTTGAAGAGGATGAGTGTGGGGAGAACACCGGGGGGTTAGTTGAAGTAGTTGATCAAACTAAGAATTTTGACCCGTTAGTGCAACCCGGTGAGGTAGAGAGTGTAGAGGTGGTTGTTAAGGTAGCTAATGAGGTGTTGAGTGACCCGTTAGGAGAACCCGAGGAGTTAGCAAGTGTGGAGAGTGAATCGGTGGGTGAAGAGGTAGTTAGAAAGGCCACACTTGGTGATTTAGTTATTTTGAATGATGAGGTAGAGTTTAGACCGAGTGTGGGGAGGTTGCATGTGATTGTTACTACCCATGACCCGGAAATGAGCTTTCTAGGTAAACTTCGATTTCTTCCGGGTAGGTACAAGCATTGGAAGGTTAAGATGTTGTTGAGAGCAGTAAAGTTCGGAGCTTTATGGTTTAGGAAGTTAGTTAGTGATTGGTTGGATGAGAACCGGGTGTAAACCGTTAATTTTGAGATCAAGGATGTGAAATCGAAGCCTCCGGATGGGTTGGGAGGTTGTGTTTCAGTTTCGTGCTAATTGATGCAGTGCCCGGGGTGTATATTTGTGTAGTTGTGTCTTTTATTTTCTGCAATTTTTAGTTTTCGTGCACTTTGCGTCTTTTCGCTTTGTGTTTTTAGTGTTTGCAGGTGATTCTGGAGATTCGGAAATTGGCAAATGTGAGTTGTGCAGGTCAAAAGTGCAGGTTTTTGCTGAAAATTTCGACAATAGGCCTGCTGTGGAGAAAAGAGATTAGAAAATTTTTGGGGTCAAATTCCAAAAATTCTCTGGAAATTGCGTTTCAGGCGTATCGCCTGGAGGTTGGTAGGTTATAGGCGATACGCCTGAAGGTTGAGAAGGGCCGGATATTTGCAGTTCCAGGCGTATCGCCTGGGAGATGCATGTTGGTAGGCGATACGCCTGGAGGAGGTAAGTCAGAAATCTTTTAAATTTTCAATTATTTTATTAATTCTGTTTACCGAATTTGCGGTGGTTCGTTGGCGGTCGATGTGCTGAGTCTCTGGAGTTTCAGGTGAACACGTTTCAACTTATCTTGTTTTATTTTTAGTTTTATTTATTTTTCTTTTTCGTGTTTTTATTCTGCTTTATTTTTATTCCATTCCACATTGAGGGCAATGTGTAATTCAAGTGTGGGGATGGGAGACTTGCGTCTTGAGTCTTTTATTTTTAGTGTGTTAATTGAGTCAGAAAAGTTGAAAAAAATTAAAAAATTGTTCAAAAATGTCCGAGATTTTGGCTGCAATTTAAATGGAAAAATGATAGGAAACTGGGAATTGATTGTCTATTTTGTGTTTAAATGATAAAATAATAAATAATTTGGGAAATGTGGTAAAGTATGGTTTGAATGGAAAGCATGATTAGTCTATGATGTGTCGGTAGGCCCAGCTGACCTAGGAGTAGCTTAAATAGCCTGTGTGTTTATTGTTGTATAAATATGCTAATCAGTCTGCTAGTGGGTTCCCATTTTAGGAGTGATAGGAAGACTGAACCTGATGATTAGGAGGAAAGAGACCGCTTTAGGCTAGATACTCCTATGTCCTTAGAATATCCAATGAGCATGTTAGTTAATAATTTGGTTAATGAATTAGAGTGAAGGGACAGAATACTCATGTACGAATTGAGGATAGTATCCCGTGGTAAGTACCTCTGATGATGTTCTGGATCTCGCGGGCAGAATACTCACGTATGATTTTAGGGATGGTATCTCGAAAAGAATGCCTCTGATGATGTCCGTTGGTAAGTTAGGTAAAAGTGACCAATTAGAGTAGTTAAAAAAAGAAAAAAAAAGAAAAAAAAAAGAAAGAAGATGGAAAAAATGTCAGATTAGAGAATAAATGCTCAGAAATTTGCATTCTATCAATTCTGTATTCTTTGGACATCTTAGTATCTGGTTTAAGGGGGTTGGAGAAATAGTAAATTTAAATCATTATACCCTTTGCTTTGACTGAATATGATTCGGTAGTAGGTTGAACTTGAGCTTTCTTTAGTGGGATCCATAGGTAGACTGAACTTATATCTGGTAAATTCATAAACACATGGGGGCGTAAGAAAAGGTTGGTGGTTGGGTTTAGTCGGATCGAAATATCGACAATTGTAGTTAGTGTGCTAGTACGTTATGGATTGTGGAATTGATTGGTGGATGTTAAATATGATTTGTTGAATGTTTAGAAGTCAATTTCCTGGTTATGATTCCATTGCAGTATTTTTCGAGGACGAAAAAAGAGTCAGTGTGGGGATGTTTGATGTGTTGCAAACACATCTCATTTCCGGGGTCTTTTATATAGTTATTTGAGTCTATTTGAGTCGGTTTGTCTTTAATTTTAATTGTTTTTAGTAAAGTTTGGTCCTTGAGTCTTTTATTTATGTTTTCACAAGTTTTGCAGGTGTTAGTCAATTCCCGAGGCCACGTGAGAAAGTTTGAAGTCAAGAAGGAAAGAAGAAAAAGTGCTGAACAAGCAGTCCCAGGGGTATCTCCTGGGATTCGATGAGTGATAAGCGATACGCGAGAAGGTGGCAGTCAACAAAAGTCAAAGTCGGTTAAACCCGACTATTTTGTCGCGTAATGAGGCCCAGGTGTATCGCCTGGGGAATTCATCCCTGTAGGCGATACGCGTAGAAGCCCAGAATCCGGGAACTTTGCTTAATTGATATAAATTCGATGTTAGGGTTGGGGTTCGGGATATCTCGACTTCCAGACGGAAGAGGACGAACCAGAGGCGATTTTTAGAGACCAGAGAGAGCTACCCGCGAATGTCTTTCGGTTTAGGTAGATTTTCTAAAGTAGTCGACTTTAGGGTTAATTGCGATAGAGTAGTTTAGGGTTTTCTGGAACTATTGCATTGATAGTTGGTTGATGATTTGTTTGCAATGTGCTGCCTCTTCTGAGACTCAAAAGGTAAAGAATTGTCGGGTAGTTGGGTTGGTTAAAGTTCTAGGGTTGCATTGTCTCAAAAGGAAGTGTCCTAGGGTTTTGATTAGCTTGGTATTCTGTGTCGGTCATGGTAGTTATCGGTAGCTCCTGATAGTCTATGGTGCCTTAGATTAGGTTCGAGGGTGGCTAGGCCTAGTTGAGGTAGGAAGGACTTAAAAGGTGAACTCCTGTTCGAGCGTTAGAAGTGTTAACCAGGAAGGACTTAAAAGGTGAACTAGGCGCCATCAGATTGATCGAAACTGAGTAAGGTTGTAGGTATTAAGTAGGATTTCGGGTCTAGGTGATACTCTTCTCTGTTCTGAATTTCCCAAAGTTTTCCTGCTTTCGTTTGGTGGCTGAGTTAGTCTAGTTAGTTAAATTATTTCCTAAAGCTCAAATCAAAAACCCAAATTTCTCAGTATTTCCATTTCTTAGGTCTAAGTTTAATTTTGTCTATAGAGTGTCTCTTGGGTTCGATATTCCCGGTCTTGCTTTAGCTTAGCTACAATCCGACAGGTACACTTGCCTTAGGGTTCGGTTTAGTTAGGTATTTTTGGTAAAATTAGGTGTGTCTAGGTCTAGGTTTAGGTCTAGGTTTTAATAGTATTGTTAGAGTCGTTCCGAACACATCAATCAGCTGGTTCGCCGGTTGAGTGTATTGGTTCGCTAGGCAATCATCATACTGGCTTGCTAGTTAATCTTCATAGATTAGTTCGCTAGTCATTGGTTCGCTAGTCATTGGTTCGCTAGTATATCTTCAATATGGTTCGCTGGTATATATTCAAGACTAGTTCGGAGCGGTTATAGCTTACCATTAGTTTGGTCAAACTATTGGTTTGCTGGGTTTTCGGTCAGTTCATTGGTTGATCGATTTAATTGATTCACTAAAGTTTTCGGTCCGCACTTGGGATTTACGGTTCAGTGGCAAAGTTACTGGTTCGCTGTTGACTTTGTTGACTTTCCTAGTTCGCTTGTGTTATTGGTTTCCTGCTTTATAATTTGATTTGCTGATGAGATTTCCATCAAAATTTATAATGTCTGATTTTCAAGCTTTTGGTGTTATGCAGAATGCGATGCAAACCTTGATCAATTTTGATAATGATATCGAAACAAGTCAGAAAGTTCCCAAGTTATTGAAATCGGAAGATTATCACAATTGGCAGAAAAGGTTTTTTGCGTATATAAGTACAAATAATATCGATCTTTGGATTCCAATTAAAAAAAATTTACACACGTCCAACTGAGGATGGAGGAGATTATAAAGAGTTAAAGGATTTTACAATTAGTGAGAGGAAAAGTTATGAACTCGAACAGAAAGCTTATGGTTATCTTACCATGGCTTTACCTACCGAACTGTTGCATCAATTTAGCACTTGCAAAAAGACTAAACAGTTATGGGATGCTTATCTGCAAGATGTGAAGGGAACAATCTGTATAAGAAAAGCAGAAGAAAAGTGTTGAACAAAGAATTTGACAATTTTCAACATTATGATAAAGAAAACATCATTGCTCTTTTATTCAGGTTCTCACATCTAATCGGTCAATTGAAAGTGGTTGGCATAGATAAGACTGAGGAGGAATTAAAAGAGAAAATACCTGGAAGCATTACCTGAGAAATGGGGAAATTACGTGTTATTGATTACTCATGACAAAGAATTCTCGACGTTATCATTTCATGATTTAATAGGAAAACTTCATGCTAGAGAAATAGAAATGATGAATACAAACAAATCAAATGCTCAACTGCAAAATCTTGAATTGTATCATGGCCAGAATTTTGCAAGCATCAATGCTAAATCAGAATCTTTTGGTTTTGATTCGTCAAATCCAACTCCAACAACATTTATTGCTGGACATGGTTCAGGAAATTCTCAAAGTTCAAATTCATCAAGAGGGTGTAGTTTTACCATTCCAAATTATTCAAGTCAAAATACATTTTCTGCAAAAACACCTAATGAACATTTGGATTTGATATCTGTATTGTTATCTTCATATTATAGACTTCTGAATGGAGGATTGCCAACAGATAATCTAATTGAAGAATATTTTGATCAGATCAATCCGGATAATCTCCAAACAATGGATATCAATTGGCAACTTGCTATGTTAGCCCAAAGAGATAAAAGGTACAGGAAGAGAACATGATTCAAAAGTTCAAATCCAGATGGCAAAGTTGGGTTAGACAAATCAAAGGTAAAATGTTTCAAATATTTCCGTTTTGGACATTTTGCTCATGAGTGTTGAAATTCAGCAGGTGGTAAGTCAAATTCAAATGGAGATGCTTCTACATCAACATCTTCAAAAAATAATATACATATCCAAAGGCATTGGTATCTCAAGCTACCCAAGGATATGATTAGTCACAACAGCTTCTTGATGAATCTTCATTTTCTTTAACCGCAATACATGGTTCTGCAAAAGATTCGCTTGATGCTGAGATTGCTAATACACAACATGCTTATATGGCTATAATTGCACAAAGTGATTCTGAATCTGAAACAAGTGGTTATGAATCAGTTTGTGAGTTTTGTTCACAAAAGGATTAAAATTTTGATAAAGGAAAATAATGTGTTAGTTGCTGATTTCAAAAGGAAGGAAGAAGAGTTAGAAGATGAAAAGAGAAAGTTGGAAGGTTTATTTCACGAGTTGGCAGTTCAAAGGGAGAAATTTACAAATCTTCAAGCTGAAGTTGTTGACAAAGAGTTGAATTTCAGAGGGATGAAAAGAGTTTTGAATAGAAAATTGCAAAATTATCCGAGGAAAATGATGAATTAACAAAAGAAGTTGAAAAGTGGAAACAAGAAGCAAAAGAAATTAAGGTTGATTTCAACGATCTTTTTGAGAAATCAAAAGTTAAGCTTGATGTCCTCAACAAGACTTCTGATGAACTCGCTGCTAAACTAGTAGGTTATCAGAATGATAATTTTAAGCTTTTGGAAGATCAAAATGAGTTAGCTAGAGAGAATAAATTGTTGAATACTAATATTGATATTAAGAAAAGAAATGAGGATAAGTTGAAGAAAGAATTGTTTGTTGAAATGGATAATCCGAGGTTCTAGAAATCAGAGACTAATCGTGTTGCAAAGAATTTGATCGCAACTGAGAAGGAATTATCTCAAGCACAACAAAACATTTCTGATTTGAAAATCAAGGTGATTAATGCAAATTGTCTGCTGAATAATGTTACAAATTCACAATCTTTCACAAGTTTCTTAGCAAAGGATGAGAATTTTGAAAGAATGTTCGACAAGACAGTTCCACCCCTTGCCATTAACAAGGAAGCTATCAACGTGGTGAAAGAAAAAGTTGAGGAATATGATTAATCAAAGTTTTCTGATTTGAAATCTGAAGAAAAGAGTCTGAAGAAAAAGAAGAACAAGAAGAATGGGAAGAAAGCTGAAAAGAAATCTGATCTTCGTGTTGTTACAAATTTTGTGTCTAGTTCGTCTTCAACTGAGAATGAGAAGTCAGCTAGTTCAACTCAGAAGATCATTTCTCATACTGATACTGATGAGACGCTTTTCTATGCTCAGAAGGGTGTTGATCAAATGAAAGCTGAGATTTCTCGTCTCGCGAAGAATGGGCATAAATCATCTAATTCAAAGGAAAAGATTTCTGAAAAACATGCAGGTTTTAGGATTTTCAAAGGAAGAAATTGCTGCTCAAAGGCTTATACGGCAACAGAAATTGAAAAAGATTGATATTAAACAAGTTCAAAAAGATGTTTTCAGAGATAAAAAAGTTCAACCTGAGAATTTTATAAGCTCAAGGGTTCAGAACAAATATTTTTAGATAAAGAATTTCCACTTCACTGTGTCGATTATCAGAAAATAGCAGAAGTTTTTGTAAAGAATGATGATCTGAGGTACAAGAAGAAGCAATCTGTTAAAATTTCTTCTGGAGGATCTAATTCTACTCCAAAAAGCCCGACATCAAAATGGGTTCATGATCATCAATATCAGGTATTTGATTTTTTTATGATCATTTTGGAGATGTAGATTTTTGTGAAATTATGCAGGTTCCTAAACGAAAGAAAATAAACAATTGTTTGTGTTACAATCGTCGTCAAAAAGGACATATGGCACCACAAGATTGTCCAATTACTACTGCTTCTACACAAAGGAAAGGAAAGATTCCATTTGTTGGTAAATCTGCCAAGTCATGATTCGTTGATGAAAATGGCAGAGTATTTGATGAATTTCAATCTACATTTTCAAAAAACACGATTTATTCCTAAATTTCGAAATGTTCCAATTGTAGGTTGTTAGTCACAATCAGCTGTGACTAGTTTATCAAATAATGATTTACCAAAGCAACAATGAAAACCTAAAGTGGTTTTGAAACAAAACCAGGACACTGCTCAACCAGAAGCGATTCGCTTCAGGTCATTTATAAACTGATGTGTTTGACCAGTGTGTAGGTACTTCTAGAAGACCTATCGGTGATTGAAAAGTTACTAATGAAGGAGTATTCTGCTGATTTAGTTTAAATTACAAGTGGTGTCAAATTTCAAAACTGAAATTTTCCGAAAGCTAAAAATGAAAGGTATTCGTATCGATTGGTCAATTTTCTTTCTTTTATGCATTATGTTTGTAGTTCCGGGGGAGAAAATTGAAAATTTAAAAATAGTGTCTTTGTGTTTGTTAAAATGAAAAATCAAAAAATTGAGTTTTCATCATAAAGGGGAGAAAAACAGAAAAATACAAAAACATTGGAAAATGAGAAATTGTATCCAACATAATTAAGGAATGATGGTACATTGGCTTACATGTCTGTCTCATGGATAAAATAGATGAAAAAGCCATAAGATTGAAAGTTCGTGAGCATCGGATCGTCTACTCAATCTATCTATATCGGATATGAAACGTAACTAAACCGATGTTTTATTGATCAAAAGAACAATTACAATCAGTAAACACCTAGAAACAGACTCAGAGAAACACCATGAAAAACACACACTTAACACTTGATCTCACACGCTCTGTCCTAACTCTGTTCCAAAATACAAAACCAAACTTTCTATATATACACGACTGGTCGAACCTTGTGCGAACTGCCAGTTCGCCTGGATACGAACTGGCAGTTCGGACCCAGTTCGCTTAGCAGCTTGAACTTTGTCTTAAACTTTTCATCGTCTTATCATGATACTTCACACGATGCACAGATTATACATTAACAAACTCCCCCTCGTCGTGTGCAGTATCTTTTCAACATATCAAAACTGTATGTTCAATCAAACTCCCCCTCAAGTGCAGAATCCGTTCAAATTATCTTCAAACAAACTCTTCCTCAACTTGATAGTAGCTTGATCTTGAATACTTGACAATGTCCGGTGTATCTCTGTGTCTATCAGCAGCTTCAGAAGACTTGAAGTTGTGATATCTTTCACTTTAGCAACCTGCTCAAAATTTAAATAATCTCGGCACAAAACGTCTCTTCGAGAGTAAGATATCTTTTTAAAAATTTTAAATGTATCACGTGTTGATCAGATTGAAAATAAAACAGAAACAAAATCTTTTTGACTTTTAGAAAGTTTATATCAAAACAAGCCTAAAATCTTTTTGATTTTTCAAACTTATGCTAAAACACACCGAAAAACTTTTTGTACTTTCCCGAAATGAAATGAAATTGCAATACAGAATCAAACTCTATTTTTGGTATGAGAAATATCACTATACGGGATCATATTGGTCATGACGCACTAAACTACACTTAAATTTCAACTAATTGAAGCACATAAGTCATGCTGATTGCCGGTATAATTTGTTCATCTTAAACTCAGACAGAATCATACTCATAACATCCGGATATGTTAAGGTATTGATTAGATTTACTTTGACTAGTGTATCCCACACTATCAGACATATTCAAACATTTTCTTTTTCTTGTGTGATTACTTCTTTTTCTCATGTGATTACACTTGTGATTATCATGGTATAATGTTTTCATGATATTGTCCACTGTGTTCCATGCAAAAAGAAATTAGAACGTTAGATCGTCTACCTCAAAGTCGATCTTTCGATACGCAGATAAGGTCTTGGATTTAACAAAATAAGAAAACAAAACAAGTTGAAATTGTATAATTCAACAACAATCATGTCGATACTTCCGTATACGCAGAGAAAGTCCGGTGAATTATACGAAACACCAAAGAAAATAACGTAGAACGTCAAACGAACAACAATCGGGTCGATTTTTCGATACGCAGAGAAAGTCCGATTGTTTGACAAAATAAAGAAAATCAAACAAGTTTAAATCTTTGCAAATGAACACATGTATACACAGTGACTTCTCATTTTGTTTTTCACACTTATTTTTCTATTTTTGTCATGAAATACGCTTCAAGATGTTATCCACATGGTCAAGCATTAGTACTTAGTGAATATAACATCTGAATACTTTCTGATTTACCGAGTCTACCAAACATATCAAACAATGATCTTATGGCTCTTTCATCTACTTTATCCATGAGTCAGATACGTAAGCCAATGTACCATCATTTCCCAATGATCAATTTCTAAATTTTTTATATATTTTGCATGTATTCACCTTCACTATATATTTTACATGTATTCATCTTCTTCCCATAACATGCATTTGCCAAATTTCTCCCCCTTACATGCAATTCTCCCCCTTAAAATGAGAAACTCTATTTTTGGATTTTTCATTTTACAAAAACAAGACTCTATTTTTGGCTTTTTATCAATTTTCACTTTGAAACACAACGAAACATAAAGAAAAGAAAATTGATCAACCAACATGGATACCTTGCATTTTAAAGTTGCAGAAAACTTTCAGGTTAGAAAAATATTTCATGAAATTTATGTTAAGCAGAATACTCCTCCATCAATAACTTTTCAATCGTCGATAGGTCTTCTAGAAGTACTTGCACACTGGTCAAACTGATTAGTTCATAAATGACCCGAAGTGAAGTGCTTTTGGTCGATCAGTGTCCTGATTTTGCTTTGAAACCACCTTAGCTTTCCAGATTTGTTGTTGATTTGGTAAGTCAGTTTTTGATGAATCATTCACAGGTGACTTTGTTGAAGAACCTACATTTTGAGTCTTTTAAAAAATGGGAACAAAACGTTTTTGTTTTAGAAAGAATGTATGCTCAACTTCATCAAAAACTCTGCCTTGTTCATCAAAGAACTTTGGTTTGGCAGGTTTACCAAAAACTATAATCTTTTGAGATTTTTGATTTGAATCAGCAGGAATTGGAAAATCTTTTACCAGATGCCCTTTTTGGCGGCAAATATAGCATAAGCGATTAGCTTTGTTCCACCTTTTAGGTTCCTACACAGTATTGCAAACATGAATATCTCTAACATGATCAAAGGAAGAATCATATACCTGACGTCTGTGATCATGTACCCATTTGGATGTTGGGCTTTTAGAGATAGAACCATTAGAAGAAAATTTTGCAGTTTGAGTCTTCATGGTTGTTGAAGTAGCATCTTTGACAAATACTTCTGAAATCTTCCGTGCATCGACGCAATGAAGAGGAAATTCTTGGTTAGGAAATAGTTGTTCCGAGCCCTTGAGTTTGTAAAACCTTTCGGGTTGAACTTTTTCAGCCTTGAATATCTCCTTCTTGACTTGCTTCATTTTGAGCTTCTACAGATTTTGTTGTTTATAAGCTTGAACACCCTCATCTGCAACAACTTCTTGCTTATATCCCAAACCAACACCTTTTCCAAAAACTCTGTCTTTAGAACCTGAATTCTTGTGTTCATCCTTCGCCAATCTTGAAAACTCAGCTTTCACTTCGTTAACATTTTTCTTTTTAAAGAAAATTGTCTCATCAAATTCAGGTTGATAACAAACTTTCTTACTTGAAGTAGCTGACTTCTCATTTTTTGTTAAAGATGAACCAGAAACAAACGTTGAGACCTGAGGAACTTTAACTTGTTTGTTCTTCTTCTTGCCCCTCTTCTTATTCTTCTTCTTTTTCACAACCTTCTCTTCTTTTGTAGTTGATGATGAAAACTTTGAATAATCATATTCTTCAACCTTTTCTTGCACCTCTTTGACCGCTTCTTTGATACTAGCTGGGGGTGATGCCATTTTGTCAAACATTTTTTTTCAAAATTTGCATCATTCGCTAAGGAGCTTGTGAACAATTGCGAATTGGTGACATTGTTTAGAAGACGAGTTGCATTAATAACTTGTATCTTCAAATCTGAAATTTGTTGTTGTGCTTCGGCCAACTCTTTTTCAGTAGCAATCAATCTTTTAGCAACTTTATGTGTTTCAAATTTTGTAGTCGAATATTATAAAGCCCATCAAACAGTTCCTTCTTCAATTTATCCTCATTTCGTTTTTGAATTTCCAGATTCGCAGTTTGAACTTTATTGACACTGACCAACTCTCACTTTTCATCTAACAACTTTTCCATATCAACTTTATAAGCTTCAATTTTAGTAACATACTCTTCAGAATTCTTTGTAAGCAGATCAAGCTTGATTTTTGATTTATCAAACAGATTTTTAAAATCATTATCAACATCTTCTGCTTCATCCTTCCATTTCTTAACTTCTTGAACCAAATCATTCTTTTCCTCACTCAATTTTGCATTTTTGCTTCATCATCCTTTTTATTCTGTTTAGATATTTCCAAAACCTCATTTAGCAACTTGACCTCCTTTATCAAAGACTCATTTTGCAAATCTAAATCTTTTTCATTTTGCTTTAAAACCTCCAAATCTGCTTTAACCAATTGAAGTTCATCAGAGAGCTTGCTGATTTCATTCAATAATGAAGTATTATCTTTCAACAAACTTTCCATATTTTCAGCTGATTCATAGGAATAGGTTCTAAACTCGAATCTGAACAGTAATCATCTTGTTGATCATGGGTGACAATCAATGCAGATGTGTCAAAATGTTTGCCCCAGTCATACACACCATCATTCTGAACTGCTAAAACTGTTTTATTTGTATTACTTGAAGATGGTTGAGAACCATTTGTAGCTTTTGAAGTTGCCTTATGAATATGAGATTGTTGACATTCTTCTGCAAAATGTCCAAGATTTGAACATTTGTAACATTTGATCCTAAGTTATCATCAAAAGCTTGTTTTCTAGTTTTCTTGTAATACATTAGTGATCTCTGTGTTAACATCGCCAATTGCCATGTCATATCCATTTCATTTAAGTGATCATAATCAATTTCATTTAAATCATCTTTCATTAGCTGAGCCTTGTTAACATCATTGATAAACATTCCAAATGACGATGAAATGAGAGCAGAAATCAACTTGGCACAATCATTAACCGATTTGACAGAAGATGCACTTTGACTTGATGATTCTGGAATCGTGAAGCTACAACCTCTTAATGAATTAGTATCACCCAAAACTCCAAAAATATTTCCAATAAAAGCAGTAGTTGGAGCTGAACTAAGACTTGGTTTAGCCTTAGCGGTGATACTATCAACATTTTCATCATGATACAACTTCGGATTTTGCAAATTTAGCCGTTGACTTGTTAGAATTCATCATTTTCATCTCACGGGCATGAAGTTTACCAGTTAGATTATGAAACGTTAATGTGGAAAATTCTTTGTCATGTGTAAGCAACAACACATAATTTTCCCATTTTTCTGGTAACGCCTGCATTATTTTCTCTTTCAATTCTTCGTCCGTTTTCTCAATCCCCACAATCTTCAACTCACTAATTAGATGTGACAATCTTGATACAAGAGCCGTGATGTTTTCATTCTCGTAATGCTGAAAATTATCAAACTCCTTGTTTAACACCTTCTTCCGACTTTTCTTATATTGATCATTTCCTTCACATTGCTGATAATGCATCCCACAATTGTTTTGATTTCTTGCAAGTACTAAATTGATGTAACAACTCAGTGGGGTAATGCCATCGTAAGATAACCAAAAGTTTTTTTGTTCAAGCTCATATAGTTTTCTTTCAGCATTGTCAAAGGTATGAACTTCTTTGAAATCTCCTTGATCAATTGGATGTGTGTAAAGCTTCTTAATCGGAATCCACAAATCGATATCATTCGTGCTTATGTAAGCAGAAAATTGTTGCTTCCAATTTTGATAATTCTCCAACTTAAACAACCTAGGAACTTTCTGGCTTATTTCGATTTCGTTATCAAGGTTCAGCATGGTTTGCATTGCATTTTGCAGAAAGCTTGAAATTCCGACATTTTTGAAAATTTCAAATTCTGATCAGCCAAACCTTACACGAACTCAAAACCCTTAGCCGAACCCTTCCGAACAGTATCCGAACTAAAAGTATCCGAACCTGAACCGAACCTCAACCAAACAGAAACTTTCAACCGAACTTGAACGAATCTTAGGCGAACACGAACTTCGGACGGGGCAAACACAGGCCGAACCTTTCTTCGGATGTACGAACAGAATCCAAACCTAGAACTTAGGCGAACAGGACTTCGGACATACGAACTTAAGCCAAACTCTATCCGAACAGAAACGAACTAAAACTTTTCGGGCGAACTCAGGTTCGGAGTAGTTATTGAGGCGAACTCTAGGTTCGGTCGACAGTTATTTTCGAACAGAACATTTTTGCTCAAAACTTTTGATTTTGGACAGATATCGACGAGATTTTCAGCAGTAAATCAAGAAATATGACGAGGAATGATTTAGGAACACATTTTGCACCAAAAATGACTCAGAAATAATTGAAAACTTGTAAAAACTCTCCAAATTTTTGAAAAACGACACAATTTGTTTCAAAAAA
>JBCNJP010000160.1:189496-247500 GCA_039602395.1 Deinandra increscens subsp. villosa
ACAAGGACCTAACTGTATGTCCAACTTGTGGTGAGTCCAGGTGGAAGGTGGATGAGAGGACTAAGAAACTATACGACAATACTCCTGCAAAGGTAATGTGGTATTTCCCCATCATTCCAAGATTGAAACGACTGTTTCAAGTGAAAACCACAGCGGAGGATCTAAGATGGCATGCCACCAGTTCCAAAACACCCGGTGTGTTACGACACCCATCCGATTCACCGGCATGGAAAGCCATCGATGACAAATATCCCAAAATCGCTGACGATCCTAGAAGTCTTCGTCTTGGCATTTCAACTGATGGGGTCGACGTAAATAGAGGTAACAGAAATCACAGTGTGTGGCCGGTTCTATCTGTCATTTAAAACCTTCCACCATGGTTGTGTATGAAAAGAAAGTTCATCATGCTTTCGTTATTAATATCGGGAGCGCCTGGAAACGATATTGATGTGTTTTTGGAACCATTAATTAATGACTTGGAGCTGTTATTCGAGGCAGGTGTGGAAACATATGATGCGTATGCGCAAGAACAGTTTACTATGCGTGCAGTTGTTTTATGGACGATTAATGACTACCCTGCACTTGGTACACTTTGTGGTTGACCGTACAGTGGATTTCGTGGTTGTGTGGTATGTCGGGAAGAAACTAAATGCATTAGGCTTCCTTTCTCAGCCAAGCAGTGTTATGCTGGTCACAGAAGATATCTACCATATACGCATGCCTTCCGAAAGCAAACCGAGGCCTTCAATGGTAAACAAGAGTTGGAAGTTGCTGCTGATCCTATGACCGGAGAACAGATATACGAAGAACTTCAACTTATCAGGAACAAATGGGGAAAGGGATTAAGGTGTACTGATTCAGAAATCCCAGAGACCTCAACCGGAAGAGGGGGGAAGATTGATAAGAGAAAAAGAAAGAACAAAGAGAAGCCACCATATTGGAAGAAATTCAATATATGGTTTCGAAGACTTAGATACTGGAGGCATAATAGTGTCCAACATTGCATTGATTTCATGCATATTGAAAAGAATGTGGCTGAGAGTCTTGTTGGAACTCTGCTCAACCTTCCCGGAAAGACGAAGGATGGACTGAATGCGAGAAAGGATCTGAACTTTTTGGGGTTAAGACCAGAGTTGCAGCCTAAACAGAACAAGAACAACATAGTACTTCCTGCAGCGTGTTACACGTTACAAAAAGATGAAAAGGAAAAGTTTTGTGACACGTTGTATAACTTGAAGGTTCCACAAGGCTATTGTTCTAACTTTTCTAGTTTGGTTAGTCTAAAGGACAAGAAACTTGTGGGGCTCAAGTCACATGACTATCATATGCTGATGCAACAGTTTCTGCCAATTGAAATTCGGTCACTCATGCCTGAACCGACAAGATATGCTATTATAAGGCTCTGTTTTTTTTTCAAATCAATATGCAGCAAAGAGATCAACGTCTAAGAGCTAGACAAATTGCAAGCAGATCTTTGTGTCACACTATGCCTGCTGGAGAAATATTTCCCGCTATCATTTTTTGATGTTATGCTTCATTTGACGGTGCACCTTACTAGGGAGGTAAAATTATGTGACCCAATATGCTTTCGATGGATGTATCCATTTGAAAGGTGTATGAAGGTAATTAAGGGCCACGCGAGAAACAAAACTTATCCAGAAGGGTGCATTGCTGAGGAGAACATTGTAGAAGAAACGATTGAGTTTCTCAGCGAATACCAAAAAAACATCACAACTATTGGTGTTCCAACTAAAAAGCATAGCAGTGCGGATGAAAGTCCTGGGTCAGCTGGTAGATCAGTTGAAGTCTCTCCAGAGCTCCTATCGAAAGCGCATTTATTTGTGTTGCTAAATACGCCTGAAATTGAGCATTATATCGAGTAAGTAATTTAGATTATTAACCTTTTTTTATCTGTTTAATTAATTATAAACTTTTATAGATAACTTCAATTCATGTAATTGCAGAGAACACATGAAATTTTTGGAAAAGGAACATCCTGGTAGTAGACTAAATGACCTGACTAAGAAGCAGAGCACAACATTTGGTAAATGGTTACGCAACAAGGTCAGCTAAATTTGCTTATTGTTTTAATTCCGGATGAACTGTAACTTTCCTGAACAACTGACCTGAGTTGTCCGGAACAACTCTATTTTCTATCCGGATGAACTATAACATTCCTGGTGAACTGAAACTATTTTCTTATAGTTTTAATTCCGGACGAACTGTAACTCTCCGGAACAATTGACCTGAGTTGTCCGGGATAACTCTATTTTCTATCCGGATGAACTATAACCTTCCTGGTGAACTGAAACTATTTTTCTTATAGTTTTAATTCCGGATGAACTGTAACTTTCCGGAACAACTGACCTGAGTTGTCCGGAATAACTCTATTTTCTATCCGGATGAACTATAACCTTCCTGGTGAACTGAAACTATTTTTCTTATAGTTTTAATTCCGGATGAACTGTAACTTTCCGGAACAACTGACCTGAGTTGTCCGGAACAACTTTATTTTATTTTTGGAAGAGCTATAATCTTCCTATTCCTAATGAACTCTCCTGATGAACCTACTATGAATTTCAGGTTGAAAAGGAGATGGCGGAGTCCCCGGAAACTATATCAGAGACCGTTAGGTGGATTTCACATGGTCCGCACAGAAGCGTGAGGAAATATGAAGTATATGACATCAATGGCTATTCATTTCGTACAAAATCTCGAGACGGTAGGGTTTACCAGAACAGCGGGGTTGGTGTAGAGGTAAATGACATGCACATCTCTAACGAGGTCTTAACCTATGGAAAAAAACCTTACTATGGGGTTTTAAAAGAGATATGGCTACTAGATTACCATATTAAAACCATCCCTCTATTTATGTGCGACTGGGTTGAGAATACACAGGGGGTCAAAAAGATAGTCTTGGTTACACTTTGGTCAACCTTAAAAGACTAGGTCACAAGGAGGACCCGTTCATTTTCGCGTCACAAGCACAACAGTTGTTTTACGTCAAAGACCAGCTGGATAAAAAACTGCATATTGTCTTTATGACACCTCCCAGAAATTACAGAGATTATTATGAAGACGATGCCAATGAAGAATTTAGTACGGTAGTTTTTCCTCACAACGATAATGTATTGCCATCCGTAGATGCACGTCACAATGTTTACCATAGAGCTGACTGTACTGGAATGATATTACGAAAAAACAACGGTTAATTGATCATCATTGTAATGTTTTTGAATCTTAGCAAACTACAGTATCAACAATATTTGTTTTTTTTCTTTATGTATTCTGGAATATATATAATTATGGATCTTAATTTTGAGTCAAGTGTTTCCTTTTTTTGATTGTGCCTGCAGGTCTCCTCTCTTTGACCAAACCAGAGTCAATAAAAGTCAAAAATAAACAAACAAAATCAACTGCTGCTTTAACAAACACAATTACATACATAATCCAAAGGTTATGATTCCATTAATACATTGATCTATAAAATTACAACTGAAAAACTACTAACTTAAAATGGAGAAGAAGCGGCTGAAGAAAAATCCCTCTTTTGCTTTCTCACATGCACTTGCTTCTGATCAAGTGAAAAGAGAGAACAAGTCCCTCTTTGCTTTCTCACATGCAATTGCTTATGATCAACTGAAAATGGTGAAGAAGTGGCTGAAGATAAATCGGGTTCATGGGGCCAAAAGGGAGAAGAAGTGGCCGAAGAAAAATCAGGCTCGTGGGGCCAGAAGGGAGAGAAGCACCTGAAGAATACAAGTCCTGCAAACCTCAACATGTGCCCTTACTGCTGACTGTTATAAAATTACACAATAACTTAAAATCTGCTCTCAGTAAAGCATTTGTATGAACCATTAGAGACTCCTCGTCTCCATGGTTTCCACAATAACTTAAAATCTGCTCGCAGGAGATACAGAGTGCAATCTTTCCCTGCACAAGATAAAATTACCAAATCTGAGACGAAAATTTCAATCGAATTTCAGTGGTGAAGATGATAACTTACCGTTTTCCACATACGGATGATGCCAATTCCACATTTTTTGCCGTCGATGATGGACGAAAAACAGAGAGAGAAAGACTGGGAGAAAAGGGTCATGGTGGAGATGATGATGAAAACTGATACAGAGATAGTATATATCGATACTCGAGGGGCGTGGTAGATGGAGATTTGAAAGATAAAGTAAATGAAATAGTAATGATTACAAGCGCCGTACACTGTTGGTATTCTTCTTTTAGCCACCTAAAATTAATATACCGTGACCATTTGTCATAATTTGTCACGCAACCAATGTTTAATATGAGTGGCCATATCACAAGATAATCAAACATGATAAACATATATAACCATCATATATTCAATTATAACTACTAATATCATAACTAAAAATAAACATATAAAACATTGTTCTTAATTTGTTCATAATTAAACACAAACATCCATTAATTAATAATCCGGATCACTGCAATCTTCGGATATGTATGATCCTGATGAACTTGCATCGTCATCATCATGATCATCATCATCATCATCTTCTTCTTCTTCTTCTTCATCTTCTTCATCTGCTTCATCTGCTTCTTCATGATCTTCTTCATCATCTTCTTCATCTTCATCTTCTTCATCTGCTTCTTCATGATCTTCTTCATCATCTTCTTCATCTTCATCTTCTTCATCTTCTTCTTCAGGTTCATTGAATTTTGTATCAAGGACACGAAATAATTTCGCTGTCTCAACATGGTAGGCAAAACAATCAGGAATCTTCTGCGCATATAGTTGCTTCAGGATGTTCTCATCGTTGTGTTTAATCACAGATTTGTGGGACTTGAAGGATCTTCTTCTCCTGTTACTGTAAACCAAAAAAATACGGTTATGCTTCACATACCAGTAATTAAGGGAGCGTTGATTATCGGCCATTTGATACAAGAATTGGTGTAAACGAATTGGTGTAGAGAATTTGAGAGAATTGGTGTAGAGAATTTGAGATCAAGAAAGGGATGGCGGTAAAAAGGAAAATAACAATGATGATGATATATAGGGTAGCAGATTTTAACCCGCTCGAATTAATGGTACAATTGAAAAAAGCGCGTTGTTTTAGAGGGAAACAAATCTTCTATTTTTCGCCACGCATTTAATATTTTACCGTGACCATAAAATACATTTTTGTCACTCACAACCTACCATTTAGTCACGGTTAATGTATGTGGCCATAGGTAATAGATTTTTGTCACTCACAACCTACCGTGACCATTAGTCATCTAATATTTAGTCACACAACCTAATAACAGTGGCCATATGTACTAGCTTTTAGCCACATAACTAAGTAAAAAGCGTGGCCATTGCTCACATTTAGCCACGCATAAATAGTTTTGTTTTCTTTTAATTTACTAAGTAATAAAATCTACTCTTCCGTCACACAACATTATTTAAGCGTGGCCATACATTCCTTTTTGGTCACACGAATAAAAAATCATAAAAATTCCGTGGCCGTTTGGTGCATTTCGCCACTCTTTTTTAAGTGTGACAAATAAGTGCCACATGTTTTTGTAAAACAGTGGCTAAAGCCACTGCACCTGATTGTTGTTGTCACATAAACAAAAAAATACGTGGCTAAAAGGGTCCAAAGGCTATATATTTGGCCACGGGTACACAATATGTGTGGCTAAAACGAGAATTTCTTACCTTTGGCCACACTTTTTTCAAAACAGTGGCTATGCGTTATCAAAAAAACCGTGGCCAAAGCCACTTTTTGACGTAGTGTGATCATTTGGCGTACCAACATAACTTCGACTGATTTTATGAGAATTATGATGTTTTGGACTGAGATTTGCTACAGAATTCAAGGAAACACACTAGGAATGATTTGCAATCAAGCTTGACACCATAAACACTCGGAATTAAGAAAAAATGATGAAAAACCAATAAAACCCAACTTTCTCTCACTAGAAATCCGAAAATGACCAATTCAAATCAGCAGAGCAACCTGGATTTGCTATGATACCACTTGTAAGAGCCTGGGGGGATCTTCCTGCTAATAGAATTAGCCAATCTAGTGCACGAGAATGTAAAAAAGCTTGTCAATTATCGAATCACACAAGAAACAATGATTACAAGTTCTGCTATCTCTCTCTAGAACACACACAGAATGGGTAGTATGAATCGGAGCTCTAAAAGTACTAATGAGCTAAACAAGCTCAACCTCTTTATAGTTAAAATCATTCTGCCCAGCGAACCATGCAACGAACCAATGGTTTGTTGGCTCCTAACCATTGGTTAGGACCATGGTTCGTTACCCTAAGACTCACAACAACGCTCCCACTTAGATACAATACACGAGACACTCTGTAACATAGGATCATGCTCCAACAAAGACTTTGCCAGAAGTGGGACGTAAAACGGCTATCTCTATCCGATACAATTGACAATGGCACTCCATGCCTTGTCACTATTTCATTTACGTATATCTTAGCCAAATGTTATGTAGGATAGGTTTTCTTAATTGGCAAAAAGTGAGCTGACTTGGTCAAACGGTCCACGATTACCCAAATAACATCATTACCACTCCTAGTTTTGGGAAGCTTAGTTAAGAAATCCATAGTCACCATGTCCCATTTCCACTTAGGTATTTCTAATGGTTGAAAACTACCAGTTGGCTTCTGATGTTCAGCCTTTACCTACAAATAGGTATGGCATTTTCTAACAAACTCGACATCACCCTTTTCATGCCCGACCACCAATAGTGGGGTCTCAAATTCTGGTACATCTTATTATTACCCGGGTGCATCATATGCTTGGACTTATGCACTTTACGAAGGATCACTTCACAGAGACCACCTTCCTTCGGCACCTAGATTCTATTTCCCAATCTAAGTAACCATCGGGTCCTTTGGTGAAGTATTTTCTGGAAAAAGGTTGAGTTTTTGAAGGCATGAAGCTGTTTGGTGAGTTTACGATCGGAGCTGCTGCTGTTTTGAAGGTTTACGATCAGTTTTCTGGGTATTCTTGAGTGTTTACGACTGGTGGACTTGAAGATCTTCATCAGATACGTGTTTACGACTTTAAGCAGCGATTTTTAAGCGTTTACGATCGTACTTTTGGGTGTTTACGACATTTCCTGGTCGTAATCGACGTTTACGATTTTGCCTTACCGGAATCTCGGAGTCGGAATCAGTGTTTACGATCTCGTGTTATCGTAATGAGAGTTTACGATCTAATTGGATCATAATTGGAGTTTACGATTAGACTTAATCGGAATCAACATTTACGATCGGTGTTTACGACCCGGAGGTGTTTACGATCGGAAACAGGGTTTACGATCGGAAACAGGTTTTGCGGCAAAAAGTCATTATTTCACACTTTCACGAAAACGGGCGTAACTTTTGACTCGTTTGGAGTTAGAAGCTCAAATTTTAACACGACGTTCGTGACAACAGATAAGCATTCTCAGTTGCAAGGTTCTTACTAAGCTCAGCAGATAAGCATTCTCAGATACGTTCGTTTTTCCTCTCGACGCAAAAGACCCCAAAAGGAAAATCAGCACCGCCGATTTCGTTCCGCGGCGATTGCCGATCGCCGTCACCGGCGTGCTCCGGCGGCCAACTTCGAGCACCATATATTGGTGGTCATTGCTAGTCAAGGTGCTCCATCAACAAACGCCCGTAGACCACCAAGAGGACTAGAGATCACCGCCTCGTACGCCTCGATCAGCCAATCTCCGCCGCAAATCCGTCGATCATCACCGTGTATTCGTCATCGCCGCCGCCGTCACCCACCGCCACTATCGCCGCTCGCCTGCTTTCGCATGACCATCGCCCGTCGACGCGAGCACGACGCCTTTCACCGTGCGTCATCTCCAGTTGTAATTAGATCTGAAACTGATTGATCTCGTAGTCTCGCCAAACGCGACGTCAGTCAAGACGTATTCTCACAACGCGTAATGACCACGGGTCATAAGCGCAGTACCATAGAGATACGCGACACCGGACCACGAGAATCATCGCCATACGCGACAACCATTGGAGCTTGAAAGTGTTCGTTTCCTTTCAACCTAGCGCCTCGTTCGTTGAAACTCGGTGTCTTGAACGTTTGTTCAACACCGCCAAGGTCTATCTAAACTCACTATTAGTTTAGATAAATTATTTATCTGTGTTTGCGTGTTCGGTAATCGGATCCTGTTGCGTACTAGTATTTGTGTTTTAGATTATAAAGTTTTAATATATATATATATATATATATATATATATATATATATATATATATATATATATATATATATGGGTTAGGTTCAAATGAGAACTTTTTATTTTGAGAACTTTTGAGAACTAAATCTCAACCACAAATTTCAGGGGGGACCACTACAATTCATGGGAGGGGGGATACATGTAATAAACATGTGGCTCAAATTAGTTCTTTTTAGTTCTCAAATCAAATTGGTTCTCAAATGATCCTCTCCCTATATATATATATATATATATATATATATATATATATATATATATATATATATATATATATAGGGAAGGGTTCCGTGTAGACCCCTTAAATTTTGTAGACCCCGTAGACCCCTATAAAACTCAGTGTTGTAAATTTGTTTTTTTTATTACGATAAGCTTTTAAGAACCAAAAAAATAAATAAATAAATTAAAAAAAACAAAAAAAAACATTAAAAATCGAACATTTTAAGATAATGAGTTTTAAAATAATGAGTTTTAAACGCAACACTGAGTTTTATTGAGTTTATTGAGTTTTACACTCATTGATTTTTAAAACTCATTGTCTTAAAATGTTCAATTTTTAATGTTTTTCGTTTTTCTTTTTTTTAATTGTCTTTTTTTTGTTCTTAAAAGCTTATCGCAAATAAAAAAAAAACTAAATTAACAAAACTGAGTTTTATTTTTAGTGAGTTTTAATGAATTTTATTGAGGTTTATAAGGGGTCTACGGGGTCTACAAAAAATAAGGGGTCTACACGGATATATAGATATATATATATATATATATATATATATATATATATATATATATATATAGGGTTAGGTTCATGTGAAAACAACTTTTATTGCGAAAACACGAAAACAAATATTAAAACCTCTATAACTTTTTCATACGTTAATATTTTTTAAAACAAATTGCACCAAAACCCTTAAAATTATGTTATCTTTAGTTCTGGAAAAATTTTTAAAAAATCAAGTTTTTTTTAAAAAAAATTTATTATTCCACATGTGCAATAATGTTTTTTTATTATTACTGCACATATGCAATAATAATTACAACCTTTATAACTTTTTCATATTTTAATTTTTTTTATAAAAAGTTGCACCATAAATCTTATAATTCTGTTATCTTTAATTCTGGAGAAAATAAAAAAAATTCAACGTTTTTTTTATTTTTTTATTATTGCACATGTGCAATAATAAATTATTATTGCACATGTGCAATAATATTAAAACCTTTATAACTTTTTCATACGTTAATATTTTTCATAAAACATTACACCATAAATCTTATAATTCTGTTATCTTTAATTCTGTAAAAAGTTAAAAAAAATAACGTTCTTTTTGTTGACATTGCACATGTGTAATATAACTAATACGTATTATTGCACATGTGCAATAATAAAAAAATCACGAAATTTTAAATGTTTAATTTTTTTTTCCAGAATTAAAGGTGACATAATTTTAAGACTTTTGGTGCAAATTTTTTTAAAAAATATTAACGTATGAGGGAGTTATAGAGTTTTAATATTTGTTTTCGTGTTTTCGCAATAACATCTTGTTTTTATTTGATCCTTCCCCATATATATATATATATATATATATATATATATATAGGGTTAGGTTCACATGAGAACTTTTTATTTTGAGAACTTTTGAGAACTAAATCTCAACCACTAATTTTAGATGGGGACCACTATAATTCATGGGGGGGGGGGTGGGTTCCATATATATAAACTAGTGGCTTAGAATAGTTCTTTTTAGTTCTCAAACCCAATTGGTTCTCAAATGATCCTCTCCCTATATATATATATATTGATATATATTTATTCCGCTGCGTTTTAGAATTAATTATAAATTAATTCGGTTAACTCTTTTATAAACTTTTAATCTGACGGTCACATAAAATTTTAAATATGTCACCGGGCGACTCGAATACCACTGTCAAATCCCAATAGAAACGACCCTTTTTACTTGATATTATGGCTTATCTGTTAGACGTATGATTATATGTTCTTTTACTGTCCAAAATAAGGTACATTTCGTTATAAACATTTGTACAACTAAATCCCATTATTAGTTGATTTCAATTAGTTTTGGTACAAAACGATAACTAGTCCATAGATCTATTTGCGTTGACAACCCTACTTACGATTGGGTGCTCTAATCCTGACTCCATGGTTTTAGTCAATGAGTACACGTTAGTTATTTTGTTCCATTTGGTATTTCTTGGGCGAGATACCATGAGTGGATAAATTTGTTAGTGTTTGAAATCAACGTTCATATGAGATCATAAAACCACAACGGTAAACCAATTTAATATTCAAGTATGCCATAAACTGTTTTACAAATTTATTTGTAGAGTCAAAAACCTGTGAACCTCACCAACTTTATGTTAACCTTTTAAACTCATGTATTTCTCAGGTAAATGAGCCATAAAGAAGACATGCAAATGGGGATTTCTATTAACTATCAGACATGCAAGATCCGGAGTCATAGTGCCGACCTATCTCTAAATAAACATTTAGTTTTTTCTAATGTCAATTAAGATACCGTTATTTAGTTTGTAAGAATTTATCATGTCACCATAATATTTTCCACTGCAATTAATGATATGTTACTTTCTTCCAATGTTTTGAATAATGTAGAAGTCGTTCTATGTATTCACGACTATGATTCCATCCGTTCACACTTCTCCATGTTTGGGGTATGACAGATTGGTATCAAAGCCGTGGTTATACCGAACTAGGTTAAACAAACAAACAAAAACCAAACCTGGACTATAACCCGCTCTGAAGCTACCATTTGCATGCAAGACCACTTCTCTAACATATTGTCTTATGTTAGCCTATCTGATATACATGTTATATATTTCTATACTTGCACATTTATTTTTTTATTTAAAGGCTATTAGAATTGTTACTAACTCTGCTTCCTCTTGATATTTTATCGCAAAGATGACTTCCCATGAGGTCATTTGCATATTAGATTCCGAGAGAGGGCTAGAGCAGCAGATACCGGATTACACACCTTCACCGGTGGATTATGTACCTTCCAGTCCGGAGACGGAGATCCCCACCATAAGAATGGTTAGACCATCAGTCAAACTATCTAGTTTCCTACGACCCCTACGAAGGCGAGTCTCTGACGACTCATCCAGAGACCACCTTGTCCCCACTGCTGCTGCTAGCGGTGCGGCTTCTACTGCGGTAGGTACACCACATACCTCTGACCCCTTCGCTCACAGGGAGATCTCTGTACACACCTACCGTGCCATTCTTGGTGGCGGTAGGAGAGGGTTCACACCTGGGAGGACATCTGGTCTTCCTCCCAGGCTTTTGCGACACTGATGACCATTCAGATGAGCCTAAGCCCAAGTGGCTTCGCGCTTTTCAGTGGCTCCGCCCTTTTCAGCTGCCCTACCTAGCTTGGATTCCTGACCAGATCCGCACATGGAGAGCGCGTGAGGGCATACCTAGCTCATATGAACAGGGTGAGTCCTCCATTCGGGGTGGTGCCACACGCCGACCTCCCACGGGCATCTCACCTTTTACAGATGAGCCTGTTGCTGACACTTTCCCACTACTTGTTGCTCATGTGAGATGCTACGAGTAAGGTCTGCGGTGATCGATGGTGAGATCGCCAAACTCCCCACTGTAGCCGACCTAGGTGCTCTTGAGACCCAGGTAGTCGAGGTTGCTGGGCACATGGCCGCCACTCATGACGCCATGGATTCCCTCCATGCCCAAATGGCCAGAGTTAGTATGGCCACCACCTACCTTCTCCTTTCACACAAGGCCCTTCAGGCGAGACTTGCGACCGTTGAGGAGCTTTCAGGACGCCTCCTTACCTTCTTGACCCTCATGTCTCAGATTACCACCGCTTTGATCATGCCACCTGGACCCCCACCCCTCTAGATAGCCTTATATCGGACTTAAGCTTTTGACCACCATTTTAGTGTTGAAACATATGAGTATTTTGTTGGTGTATGTGTACTTTAAGTGGACTGCGAGCCCAAGACAAACTTATACATTTTGATTTTCATTTGTATGTTTTACGATTAATATGGTGGAAGGGAATGATATTAGTATTATTATTATTATGTTGTGTTATTCATCCGCATACGTTATACCTTTCTATCGTATCGTTGTGTTATGCGTATCATGTTGTGGTATTTTTGATATATGTCTTGGCAGTTATTCTTGTACATGTAATAACCCCATTTACATATTATCTAGATTTTCCTTTATGTTGACATTGGTAACTTAAATCAAAATCATGTCGCCTAGACGCCAAAACACCAGAAATGCTCATCCTCCTCCTATGAGCGCCGCTGAAATCGAGGAGATCATAGCACATCGCGTTGCTGAAACCATCGTTGCTGCCGAAACCCAACGTCATAACGACGAAGAAGCACGTGGTAAGAACGAATTACCCCAATGTTAGAAAACATTATACTACAATTTCACCGAACTGTATTCAAAGTTTTAGACTAACATTGTAGGCCCGTGTGAATGTTTACATAAGGACTTTATGAATTGCAAACCCACCAATTTTAAGGGTTCTAAAGGTGTTGTTGGACTGATCCGTTGGTTTGAGAAGATTGATTCAGTCTTCCGTTAAGCAACCATCGCGAGCAGTACATGGTCAAGTATTCCACATGCATGTTCACTGACGGTGCACTAACCTAGTGGAACTCTCATGCCGATGCTATGGGAACTGACTTGGATTATGCCATGACTTGGGATGATCTCAAACAACTGTTGCGTGATGAATACTATCCTAGGGAGGAACTACAGAAGCTAGAAGCGGAATTTTGGAACCTATACATGAACGGAGCTGATGTTGCCAACTAAACTAAGAAATTCCTCGAACTTGCTCACCTTTGCCCAACTATGGTCACTCTACCCTACAAGAAGATTGAACGGTACACCTGGGGACTTGCAGCACATTCAAGGGAATGTCTTTTCGTCTTTAAGTTCGTGAGCGGTGGATTGTCTACTAGATCAATAGTAAAAATGTGTATCTCGAGTTAGAAAAGATGACAGAAAGAGGTTAATACAATATGAATTGTATTGATATCCAGAGAGAATGCACAAAGAGATTTCACATAGTGAAATGGACAAGAGGTTTTAAATCTATACAAGAATAAGCCATTTATAGTTTTTCCAACCTGTCCAAACACGACATCACACGAACTGCTACTTCAGTTCAGTTCGTGTGCACCCGAACAGGCAGTTCGGGTCAGTTCGGACAAGACACAATTGTAGCTTTAACTTGTACTTGACACTTCACACGACGACCAGAATAATGCACTAACAAACTCCCCCTCGACGTGTGCAGTATATGTGTAGTATCTGCTCTTCACATAAACTCATATCTTTAATCAAACTTTCCCTCAACTTGTCGGTTAGTCTGATCTTGAATACTTGACATTGCAGCGCATGTAATCTCTTTATCAACAGCTTCAGAAGACTTGAAGTTGTGATATTCTCTTTTCACTTAGTACCTGCCAACATAAATAATCTTGGCGCAAAATGTCTCTTTGAGACTCCAAGATATACAGTTTTTGAAATTTGATTCGTATCACGTGTTGATCAATCGAAAAGAAATAAGAAAGAAAATCGTTTTTTTTAATTTTTCTAAACTTTTTATCAAAACACACCTAAAATCTTTTTGGTATTTTCTGATAGGAAAAGTAAATTCAATAGAGAATCAGACACTATTTTTGTCTTTTACGAGAAAGATCATGACTTGGGATCATATTGGTCATAACGTGTTGAACTACACTTCAATTTCAATTATTGTAGCACATAAGCCATGTTGATTGCAGATATAATTTTCCAGCTTTAAACTCAGACATAATCATACTCATAACACCTAGATATGTTAAGGTATTGATTAGATTTGCTTTGACCAGTGTACCCCACACTATCAGGCATACTCAAATATGCTTTATTTATCACACTTTGTGATTTCACTTGAGATTTAACACATAGTGATTAAGTTCATGATATAGTCAACCGTGTTCCATGCAGAAAGAAATAAGAATGTTAAATCGTCTACCTTAAGGTCGATCTTTCGATACGCAGATAAGGCCTTAGATTTAACAAAATAAAAACAAGTTAAAATTGTATAAATCAACAACAATCAGGTCGGTCTTGTGGACACGCAGAGAAATTTCGATGAATTATACGAAACACCAAGAAAATAAAGTAGAACCTCAAACGAACAACAATCAGGTCGATCTTTCGATACGCAAAGAAAGTCCGATCGTTTGAGAAAATAAAGAAAATCAAAAAAGTTTAAATATTTGCAAAAAGACACATGTTTACACAGTGACATCTCATTTTTCTTTTCACATATCTTTTTCTTGATATATCTTGAGATATGCATCAAGATGTTGTCCACTAGGTCAAGCATCAGATTTAGTGTATATCACATTTGAATACTTTCTGATTTGCCGAGCCTACCTTACACATCGAACAATGGTCTTATGGTTTTATTCACTTACTTTATCCATGAATCAGACAACGTTAGCCAATGTACCATCATTTCCCAATCATGTCAGATACAATTTCTAATTTTTCAAGGTTTTTGTCTTTTCAAATTTTCTCCCCGTAAAAGTGACAAACAATATCTTAGATCTTTACTTTTACCATTTGAAAAACAACACACTATTTTTGTATATTTCAAGGAACAAACTCCCCCGCAAACTAAGACGGAGTGAAAAACAAAGAAAAATTGATCAACCAACACGAATACTTGCATTTTAGCACTTTGAAAACATAGGATTTTGAAAGATAATGTGGAAATTCATTTAAGTTAAAACCACAGATATTCCACTACTAGCAATCTTTCTATTACCGATAGGTCTTCCTAAAATACATGCTGACACCAAATAAACCGTTAGTTGCTCTGGGATCGACTCGATTCAACAGCGCTGGGTCGCCCGGTGTCTTCTACAAAGCCATTGTTGGCCTTGGAAACAACTTTTGGTTTCCATATCATTAATGAAATTTTTGAATCAGAACCTGAAATATTATCAACTAACGTCTTTGGTCGGGACCAAAACGGCTTACCAGTTGATTTGAGCTTTAGGAACCAAGGTTCATCAAAATTTGACCATTTGTATCCACATATTTTGCATTGTTGTGGATGTATGTAGTCGTTAGACAATTTGCAGCCATTTCTCTAGGTCCATGACATGCATAACAAATTCTTTCACGGAGTTGAAAATCATTTGACAAATGCCTTGAATTTTGAGAAAATGACGAATGATCTGAACCAAAAGTATCAAATAATTTATTAAAAGAATCATACCTCGGAGATTGACACCGCGATGAAACTTTGTAGTCAGATGACGAACCTCCAGAATAATAACAATCATTCTTTGAATTAAAAGTAAAATTTTGCTTCTTCGGAGGTTGTGATTTCTTTTGATTTTGAACCTTTAGAACATTTTCTCTTTTCTTTGACGATTGAGCTTGAACATGCTTCTCTTGAAAAACAAATCTAGTCCTTTGTGCTTAGAACCAGAAGATTTGACGATTTAGCCTGAAAAGTACCAGTAGCACTTGTTTGATGTGCTCGTTGAGTAAAAGTGACCTTAATCTCTGGTATTTTATTCTCTTTTACCAAAATCTTTGTTGTTTCAACTTCAGATGAAGTAGCAGTAGAATTACCAGTTACACACTTATCAAACACAACTTCATTCTCCAGTAATGATGAATCAGAGTGAACTTTGGAGCTTCACCAACTTTCTCTTTCTTCTTCTTGGTTTGAGATTTCTTCTTCTTGGCAGGAGTAGCAAACTTTGAATAATCAAGCAACTCAACATTTGAATCAACAGGAGCATATGAAAATTTAGATAAATCCACTGGTGAAGGAACCTTGTGAATATCATCTTCCTTTGCACTATTATCACTTTTGTCTTCTTGTATAGAAAATTCAACAATGTTGGTGATAAATTGCAATTCTTAACATGTCACTGTAGTTCCAAAATTTCCAATTTTAATTCAGAAATCTTTTGTTGAGCAGCAAACAACTCTTTTTGAGACTTAATGAACTCTTCATTTAAATCATTGTACTCATATGTTTGTCGTTTCCTGATTTCACATTCTGCCAAGACTTCTTCAGTGACCTTCTCCCACTTCTTCTTAAAAATATCCACATCTTTTGTCAAAACTTCATTTTTGTCTCGGAGAATTACATTTGCATCTCGAAGTGTAGACAATTCTTCTTGAAGATTCAAAATTCTATCAGCAGCTTCAACAGCAATTGCATTGACTTTTTTATATTTCTGTTGAACTGGATAACTTTTCTGAAATAAAGCATCAAAATCTTCAGCAGCTTCTTTAGCTTTCTCACATTCTTCAAATAAATCAGCTTTTTCTTTCAATATCTTCTCATTGATTGGAATTAGTTCATATTACTTCTTCTGAAAATTTTCCAATTCTTGCTTCAACACAACAATTTCTTCAGTCAACAAATTAATATCTCTTTCCAAACTTGCATTTTAGTTGTTTAAACCAACACACTTATAACATTTAAGATCTTCTTCCTTTGATTTTTCAGCCACATTTTCTTGACATTCTTCAACTGTTGTTACCTTTGAACTATCTGCAGAATCAACCTTCATACAATCACTTAAATGACGAGCCGTCAAAGCAACTGCTTCATTATCAGTATTATATATCTCATTGATGTCAAATATTTGATACGCATTCCTTTTAAACTCAGAATCTGTATTCCATGCATATTCATTCAGATGCTAAAATATTTCTGTCATTCTTCCATCAAGAGAAACAAAAGTTTTTTGATCTTGACTTGTTGAAGCTTTAACCAAGTGAGCATGTGACCAGACTTAAGCTTAGTATCGGTAGATGTTAGACATTTACGAGCAAAATGTCCATACATTGAACACTTGTAAATTTCACCTTAGACTTGTCTAATCCAATCTTTCCATCTTGATTCAACCTCTTCTTCCCGGTTCTGTTAAAAAATTTCTTGGTTCTTCTAACAAGCATAGCATACTGCCAATTCAAATCCATCTCCTCCAGATGATCATAATCAATTAGATAATAGTCTTCTTCAGTCAATTATACATTACTCACTAAATCAGTAATAACCCCGAAATATGACGGGACCAAGGCAGATATCAATGCCATATAATCTTCAGTTGTCTTAACAGATAAAGCATCGTGTGTTGATGAACTTGGAATTGAAGCAGTACAGCCAGAAGAATAACCAGAATTGTCAGCTTTTCCATCAACAAATGTTGTAGGAGGTGTGGAATTTATAACATTTGACTTTACAGCATTAAGAGCATACTCATTTTCTCTATGATACACAGCAGGAATTTGAATTTGTGAAGGTAGTGACTTGTTCACAGTCAACTCCATATCCTTTGCTTGTATTCTTTGAACCAAATCATTGAATGATAACCCGGATAATCTTTATCATGAGTAATCATCAAGACATAGTTTTGAACCAAATTCGCATAAGAATTAATTATTTATTTATTAACTAGTTTAATAAATTAGTTAATTATTTCCAATTAATCGTTATGATTAAATTAGCGACAAAGACGTTAAACATTATTTACATCTTAGACGACAGTTAACGAATCAGTTATTTAACTAACATTAGTTAAGTCTTGGCAAGCGACAAATAATTTAAACACGTTTAAAGTTAGTCGTGAAAATTAAAAGGTTCCATTAAGAATTATTTTACGACGAGGGACTAGACGGAAAATTAATCAGATATTTATATCTGATTGAGGAGGCGCGAAACCCTAATCCACATACTAAGAATTTCGACCTCCGTCCTCTCTATCTCTCCCTCGCGATTTCGGCCAAGGCCAAAGCCGCCGTCGCTCCCCTCTGGCGATCCGTCCGTTCATTCGCGAGAACCCTAATCCTTGATCATTGTCTTGCCGTAGTTTCTCCTCCCGGACGAACTGTTGCAAAGGAAGCCGAGAACCGCTGTCGTTCCGCCTCTCTGAGTCCGCCACCGCCGCCATACCGTCGTCCGTCGCCGCCGCCCAAGCCGTCACTGCCACAGCCCGCTCAAGCCGACCCGTAGCAGCACCGCCGCCGTCGCCCTCTTCCCATCGCACTGTCGTCGCCCTCCCCCGGCCTCTTCCTCACCGTCGCCGGTTCACCCACCGACACCCGTATCCACGAACCGCCGTCACACGGATTGTTCACTCGTCGTCCGCGAAACTCTAATCGCGCCATATCCGACATATGGGATTCTCTCGGTGATCGATTCACCGCATCGTGAATCCTGTAACCTGCGAGGATTGACCGATTCGCTCGCCGATTCGAAACATGCGAAACCCTAGCGTCAACCGTTGACTTTCGGTGTCTCAAGCATCTGTTTGAATCACCGCTCAGGTATATCTAAACTCGTCGTTGGTTTATATTTATTTTATTATTTAATTTATATGTATCGTGTTCTTGTTTTAACGCGATTCGTGTTTACGCGTTTGGTGATTGTTGAATCCTGTTGTCGATAGGTTTACGTTAATTTACTGGTAATCAGTTTTGTAAATTAAATTGCTTTCCGCTGCGTATTAAATTACTCGTTAATTTAATTAATTTATTTTAACTTACATATTTACTCGGTAAATAATTTAGGAATTATTTGACACAAATAATTATTTAATTCAAACAAAAAAAATTATCGTTACCGGGAACCTGAATACCACTGTCGTAACCCAACAGTGGTATCAGAGCCTTGATCACCACACGCAAACCTAATCGTTCGTTTTTAAACCGGAGTATTTTGTGAACTGGGGTTCTAAACCTGAAAGTCGCGAAATTAAATGAATCGTTGTTTAGATGTGTTTAGTCGATTTAAAGCCACTAAACATAATTCTATTCAATAAAATTGATTGAATTATCTTTCGCACATATTCGGCCCGACCCTGTTTTTGGTTTGTCATGGATGTCGTTGTGGTTTGGCCCATTTAGCCCATTTTGTTTTGTTTTGGATTGGCCCAATTTTGTTTGGGTTCAAAGTTGTATTTAGTTTTAAAATAGATTAGGTTTTCTTTTAATTTTGTAATTGCTCACCTTCGCATGGACGAATGAGACGAGCTTGATACAACGACCATTTAGGGATTTTTGAAAATGGCATGAACCCGAAACGAGACCGACGTTCATCATGACGCGCAGAGCTTGTTGAAGCAAGTGGGAGCGACTAAATCGATCAGGGAGTTTTCTATCTCGTGGTTGGTTTACTTTTACATCCCTCGATACTGTCATAGGATCTGACAATATCGAAACCCCTGTATGGCCGAATATGTGCATGTGTGTTTCCTTGTATTAATTCTGATTAACGCACTGACTAAATTCCAAACTTTGTTTTACCGGTATAAAACTGTTTTTGATCAATTAAATAACAAGTCCTAATTTTGATTATGACTTCATAAACTTTAATAACCTATTTAATTCGACATTAAATCTAGATTTTTCGGTAAATGAATCAAACTAGTAAATAATTGGTTATCGCCTCGCGACACGTAGTTCATTAATACTTAGGATATTTTAATGATCGTCCCGAGTGAGATAGGGTTTAAAATTTCGTCAAAACACTAAATTAAAAATTTGACTTAATAATCCTATCGGGTAAGCCTAAAACCGGTAGTCTATGCCATCCTAAGTCAAGTCTAACTTGGAACATATTTACCGATGCATCCGTGTTGGAGTATTTCAACACCGCACGTGGTGTTCAGGGTATCTTCCAAGGTGAACGTATTGGAGTATTTCAACACCGTACGCACACAATTACCACTCAGGACAACTACCATTTTCATTACACGCACCTTTGGTATTGGAGTATTTCAACTCCGTACCTTTGGTCAGCCTGTAGACAAAATGGGCATTGATGGGGCTAAACGTATTTCGTTGATCCGTTCGGGAAAGTCCCATAACGGGAGTTGTGACAGTTTTCACAAGTGACACTCGCTGTCCATTTGGTTACTTAGAAATTTTGAAAGCACTTCACGCTGTCTGGAAGAATTGTCTAACTAACTGAGTTCCCATTTCCTATTCAAGATTAGCTTGCCATCCTTGAATACGAATCAAACATTGAAATACTAAATTTGCCTGTTGTTTCAGATGGCTAACGCAAACTTGCAAACCAAGAGATTTTCCATCTCAAGTCTCTTCTTAAGAAAGAGAAGCTTGACGACGCCAATTTCCTTAATTGCGAAAGGAATCTGAGAATCATCCTGGAAATGGCTAACATGGAAAACGTGTTAGAAGCTAAGGTTCTCGAGCAACCTGAATCCAACACTGCTCCAGTGCGTAATGCCCTAACACATTGCAACAAAATGCTAAAAATGTCGCATGTCTTAAGCTAGCCACTATGACTTCTGATATTCAGAAGAACATGGTCGACAAGATGGCTTTTCAGATGATCGGTGATCAGAGGGCCATGTTCGAAACCCAGGAACGGCAGGAGCGCTACGATACCTTTGTGATACTTATTAACTGTCGCATGGTTGAAGGCACTCCCGCCATCACCCATGTCCTGAAGATGAAGGGTTACATCAACCACCTAGCGAAGCTGAATTACGTCATCCCCGTCGAAATGGCGACGGACCTAATTCTGCACTCACTGTCTAGTGCCTTCACCCCTTTCAGGGTGAACTTCAACATGCACAGCATGGTAAAGACAGTGACTGAGCTTCATGGCATGCTCAAAACTGACGAGGTTAACTTTGTTAACGGCAAGGCACCCGATGTACTCGCAATCTGATCAGGAGGTGTGAAAAAGCCTGAGGTGAAGAAGGGGAGGCGTAGAAATAAGAAGAAGGGCAAGGCAGTTGTTACCAGAGCGTCTAGAAGCTCCCAGAAGGGCAAGGCGAAAGCGTCCAAGGCACCGCCGCCAGATCAGCGTCAGTGTTTTGAATGCAATAAGATGGGGCACTAGAAAAGAAACTGCCCAGAGTATCTTGCCAAGGTTAAGAATGGGAAAGCCAGCAGGTTAATCCCTCAGGTATACACATAAGTTTATGTTTTATGATGCTTCATTCTGCAAAATATATGCTTGACATACTTTACATTTTGTAGGTGCATGAAGCTAAAGAAGGCAGACCAAGACGAAATTGAGCTACCCTGCGAGATTCGCACCAAAATAAAGCCCATGTCTGATGTTGTCAGTTTAAAACAATTCTTGGTGGGTTTTAAAACAATTTGATTTTGTTTGTTTTCCCTGACTGTTTTCCAGGATGAACAATTGCTTTCTATAGATTTTGATATGACATGCTTTTGACTATCCTTGATTGTCGAAATAAGCATGACCGTTTTAATCTATGTTTTGAATTTGATTCAACCATTTATTATATTAAAATTCAAAATCCTAAAAGAACATACTGCATAACATGTACCTGGTACACTTGATTCAATGAAGGCTGGCTTAAATGCGACATGAAAAACATTTGTTCCTTCATGTCCCATCAAAGCTATAAAGCCTTGAGCGTTTATCGTACTCGTTACGACATAACACACGACATAACGGTAGTTCATAAAGTCTTATGACTTAGAATCACCGACGTCAAGAATATTAAATCAAGTCGAACTGATCAAATATTGCATTTTCGATCTTAACTATGTGAACAAATCAATCCTTTGCCACAAGCAGACGATTGTTCAATTAAGTTCGGATTACCAGCTAAAATACTACAAAAGTAATCACTTGCTGATTATGACATTGTTGAATGGTTACACCATTTCTGGTGGATAGTACCATTAGTTATACATGTGCATACCTGCATATACCTTGGAAGTCTTAGACTACACTCGTTGTACTCGCGTGTGTTTTGAATCCAATAATACACTAAGTGTTTAGTGCAAGGAATAACAGTTTCATTATTGGAGCTGGCAAACACAAGACTAACGACTTGTAACAATAATTACCCTTAGTATCTTATAACTAAAACGCCCCTTCACATAACACTTGCATAACTAAATTATGTTCTCAAGACCCAAATCTTGCGAAGATAAGAATTTGGTAATTACATGTATATAGTTAGATCGTTAAATATCTAGAGATACGTGATTCTGACAGATCACTGGAAAATGTAAAGCAACTCTCGTACTTGTACAAGACGAGCCAGACAAACATCGTTTCACCAATAAAAGATTGTTGCTTAGAGAAACGTGTTGGCATTCTAGTTAGATTTTGAAGATTAATCTTACTTGAATAAGATAATGTCCTCTAACATCGGATTCGACAATCCAATAAAACAGATCATCATCTCGATCATCACAAGATACTTTCAAACGATTAAGATGAAAGCATCTCTATGCTATCAAACTCTTAAATGACTTTGACAATCATCTTTAAATTTATGATTAGAACATAACACCTGGATGTTAAACGTTCAAGTTTCGTACTACACCTACGAAAGCGAACGATTTCATTCTTGGAAATGAAATATAATTGCAACGATTCAATCGTGCAAGATAACATCCAAAAGGTTTGAAAGAATGATAATTTTAAGAATGTCAGTCTACCTAAAGCAAGTGGGAGCATCACCACTAATCCTTACCGGAATAGCGATCAAATGGCGATCTGAAGATCGTTTACATTTACTAGATTAAATTTAAATGACGCCTCATTTAATTTAAAGTTTCAAGATTAAAATTAAGTGTTGATCATCGTGGTTGAGCAACCACAGATGTGATCAGTCTCTTGAAACGATTCGAATCATACTGAATATGATAGGAAAGGAATCCAATACTTAGATATTGCAAGCGATGTCACTATAAAGGATTACAACATGACATAAGATGGAAAGTCACATCATCACTGTAAAACACTGATGAATGAAATGCATGTTCATTAAAATAGTACTGATTGTACTCATTGAACATTAATAGCCACCTTAATTGAATCTGAACTAGGAATGCAATAAAACATTTAAAGGGTTAATTCGATTCTACAAATAATCGATTAACATGCTCGTGTGATAACACAGTCGTACAGGTGCTCACCAGGGGCACCATATTATCACAAGTTCGATTCACCTAGGAAATCTCAATGTTCAAGATAAACACTAAAGCTTTAAAACAACTAACAAAGGCGATCCTAAAACAAGAGTCAAGAACATGGTAGCGAATTTATAAATTCAATGATCAGGCTAGATCAATGAAATGATGTTATTGCATAGTACATGAATTCAGCACCATATCGATGTTCTAATTTAGTGTTACATGTCAAACATTAACGTTTGCACCAAATCATTCGACCTCCTCTAAATTGTTAGACAAAGAGTCTGAATTCTGCATAATGTGTTCGAATTTTATACCTTTTACTATCCATGAATATTCCATTAATATTCTAAAAGTCCGTAGTCGATCAGAAATTGTGGGAGCAATGCCTGAAGCAAGACTATATAGACTCTGGACTCAAACTGTTGATAATCCAGACTCACGAGACGTCATTACAGTTTGACGTCGGGACGTAACTCGCATCAAATTGTCTTCATGGATTTAATCATAAGACAAATTTAATAAATGGTCTACTCAATAGTATCCTTCGACCTGAGATGCATAAACGGCCTCTCGTCTGCTAAAGAACATTCTTTGATTGTAGCTTAACGTTGTCGCGTAACTGCCATCCATAACGGTTACCTTTGGGAATGGATCTGAAGCTTAGTAGTGGGAGCTATGTGTAGTCAATACGGGATTCTGTACTCTTGCATTAATAATGCAACAGCTTGACATCATGGGCCCTCTCGTTAGTTCCAAGTGTTAAGTGTAAGACCTTACCCAAACTTACTTTGTGTTTGATTGGATCACTTCGAACGTATAGAACGAGAAATAAAATAATTGAACGCGGAAGAAAATGAATAAATCCATGTCTCTTGTTCGATTGATGTCACATACAGAAAGGATCTGATGACTTTACAAATACCATAAGTCTAAACTATATCACGAGTTTGTTGATATGCCTTGGTTATTTGACTTGAAGTGTCATGACTGGTTGGGACAGCCACGTGTAGCTAGAGCACCTCTGACTGTTTCTTAGATTGTAGTCGCGGTTCAGTCCATGTGGGAGACTGTTGGATTTAGGTGTCCAGACCCGACTAAATCAAGAACCCGACCCGGTCAAGACCCGTAAGAGTTACACCGAAGTCAACGGGTTTTAAAGTCCGCTTACCTGAAAAACCGACAAATTCGTAGAAAAATAATTATTAATTTATTAAATAGTTTAATAAATTAATTAATTAATTATTTCCAATTAATCGTTATGATTAAATTAGCGACAAAGACGTTAAACATTATTTACGTCTTAGACGAAAGTTAACGAATCAGTTATTTAACTAACATTCGTTAAGTCTCGGCAAGCGAAAAATACTTTAAACACGTTTAAAGTTAGTCGCGAAAATTAAAAGGTTCGATTAAGGATTAGTTTAAGACGAAGGACTAAATGGGAAATTAATCATATATTTATATCTGATTGAGGAGGCGCGAAACCCTAATCTACAGACTAAGAATTTCAACCTCATTCCTCTCTCTCTCTCTCTCTCCCTCAAGATTACGGTCGCCGCCGCCGCTCCTCTCTAGCAATTCATCCGTTCACTCGCGAGAACCCTAATCCTTGATCATTGTCTTGCCGTAGTTTCTCCACCCGGACAAACTGTTGCAAAGGAAGCCGAGAACCGCCACCGTGCCGCCTCCCTGAGTCCACCACCGCCGCCACACTGTCGTCCATCGCCACCACCCAAGACGTCGCTGCTGCAGCCTGCACAAGCCAAGCTGCAGCAACACCGTTACTGCCACCCTTTTCTCGTTGCACTACCGTCGCCCTCCGCCGGCCTCTTCCTCGCCGTCGCCGGTTCACCCGCCGACACTCGTAACCGTGAACCGCCGTCACACGGCTTGTTCGCTCGTCGTCGGCGAAACTCTAATCTTGCAATATCCGACATACGGGATTCTCTCGGTGCCCGAGTCATCGCGTCGTGAATCCTGTAACCTGTGAGGATTGACCTATTCGCTCGCCAAGTCGAAACCTACGAAATCCTAGCGTCACCCGTTCACTTTCGGTGTCTCAAGCATCTGTTTGAATCACCGCTCAGGTATATCTAAACTCGTCATTGGTTTAGATTTATTTTATTATTTATTTTATATGTATCGCGTTCTTGTTTTAACGCGATTGGTGTTTGTGCGTTTGGTGATTGTTGAATCCTGTTGTCGATAGGTTTATGTTAATTTAATGGTAATCGGTTTTGTAAATTAAATTGTTTTCCGCTGCGTATTAAATTACTCGTTAATTTAATTTATTTATTATAATTTACATATTTACTCGGTAAATGATTTAATAATTATTTGACACAAATAAATATTAAATTCAAAAAAATAAAAATTTGCCGTTACCGCGAACCCGAATACCACTGTCGTAACCCAACAAGTTTTCCCATTTTTACGGTAGTGCCTCCAATAATTTCTCTTTCAAAGTAGCATCTTTTTTTGTAATATTAACCAAAACCATTTCACTCATCAAGTGTGCAAATCTTGCAATCAGATTCGGACTGGATTCATTCTGATAATGTTTGAAATTATCAAATTCCTTCTTTAAAACTTTATGTTGGCTTTTCTTATATTGATCATTACCTTCACATGTCTTCTGCAACGAATCCCATAAAACTTTTGATGTACCATAAGCAGAGAACTGATGTAACAAATCTTTAGGTAATGCCATCGTCAAAGTACCGTAAGCCTTTTTCTCCACTTGATATGCTTTCTTTTGTTCAGCATCAAATTTCCTTTGAAGAACTAGTTCTCCATACATAATGTTAGGATACTTATAATGATCAGTAAATGATAACCACATATCAACATCATTTGGGTCCACGTATGCTTCAAAACGTTTCACCCAACAATGATAATCTTCCAATTTCAGTAATTTGGGAACTTTCTGACTTGTTCCTATTTCATTATCATAGTTCAACATAATTTGCATAGTCGTTTGCATTTGCAGCGAATGCTTGAAAATATGACATCTTGAAAAACTCTTGAAATCTGATTACCCGAACTGGTCCGAACTGAAAATTTGTGAATCGAACTGATCCAAACCGAATACGAACTGAACACATGAACCAAAGTGATCCGAACTGAATACGGACTGTGACTTCGGGTACACGAACTGGAATCCGAACTAAGATCAACCAAACTGAATCCGAACTAAGATCCGAACTGGAACTTCGCTTTACTGAACTCACCCGAGCCAAACCAAACTCACACTTCGCTTAACCGAACTCACCCAAACTCACACTTCGGAGCGGTTATTTTCCAGACAGACTGTTCTTCACCCGAACTCAACCGAACTGGATCATATGTAACTCATATTTCATGATTTTTGAAGATTTTGAACGTGATTTGCAGCAGTAGATCAAAAATACTAGAGAGGAATGATTTAGGACCAAAATTTTCAGAAGAAGCTCATTTGAAATGATCAAAATGAAGCAAAAACACACTAATTTTTTTAAACACCCCACTTTTTGAACTAAAAACTTGAAAAACAGAGAAGAGCTGATCAGTAGATTGAACCGAAAGCTCTGATACCACTTGTAAGTTCGTGAGCGGTGGATTGTCTACTCGATAAATAGCAAAACGCATAATTAGAGTTAGAAAAGATGACACAAAGCGGTAAATACAATATGAATTGTATTGATATCCAGAGAGAATACACACACAGATTTCACAAGTGAATTCAATAAGAGGTTCTAAATCTATACAAGAATTAGCTATTTACAGTCGTTCTAACCTGTCCGAACACGACATCACAGGAACTGCCACTTCGGGTCAGTTCGTGTGCACCCAAACTCGCAGTTCGGGTCAGTTCGGACACAGACACATTTGTAGCTTTAACTTGTACTTGATACTTCACACGACGACCAGAATAATTCTCTAACATCATCAAACTCTCAGACTTTTCAGGATGCTATGCGTCTGGCACACAACCTAGTGTACCAAGCTAACTGTCAAGGCGTAAACTTTGGCAAAAAAATCCTCTGAAGTCAAGCCCTCTGATGCCAATACCACCCCATCATCAAGCAAGAATCCCGATAACAAATAGAAGCACAATTTTTGGAAAAACATAAATGAGAAGACCTCCGAGAAAGCTCCTGCCAAGGAACCAGAACCCCTGAAGGTTTATGCTGCTACCGCCCCAGTTCAAGCTCCTAAGAAGACTGGGTACACCGGTAATGCACCCCTGTGCAACAAATGCAATCCACCACACCATCGATTGTGGAAACGTCTAATATGTCCACTGCAAAAGCCAAGAGATAGATAGCATGCGATTGCCTAAGTCGTACATGTTATGGTTGCGGGACTACTGGCCATTTCAAGAAGGATTGCCCGAAGGCGAAAAATCAGAACGCCAATCAGGCTAGAGGAAGAGCCCTTGTGATCAACGCTGGAGAAGCCTGCCGTGACCCCAACACGGTGATGGGTACGATTCTACTCAATACCATTATGTTTTTGTTTTATTCGATACTGGTGCCAATAGAAGCTTTGTGTCTACTGATTTTAGCTAATTATTCAAAATCGCCCCTGCTGTCTTTGACGCTAAGTTTGCAGTAGAATTAGCAAATGGAGAATTAACAGAAAGTGGAATAATCTACCATGGTTGTTCGCTAGAACTCTTCGATCATTCGTTTAACATCTATCTAATGCCTATTGAGTTAGGAAGTTTTGATGTAGTCATTGGAATTGATTGGTTAGCAAAGAACCATGCAGAAATTGGCTGTCATGAGAAAATGGTCAAAGTGCCACTTGCAAACGGAAACACTCTTAACGTGCAAGGCTAAAAGAGTGGAGGCAAGCTAAACCTCATATCTTGTATGAAGGCATGAAAATTTCTTCGTGAACGATACCATCTCATCTTAGCTCACGTCACGGAGAAGAAGCCTAAAGAGAAACGTATCGAAGATGTCCCAATTGTCTGCGAATACCTGGAAGTCTTCCCCCGAAGACTTGCGAGGTTTACCCCCAGCGCGACAAGTAAAGTTTCGTATCGACTTGACACCTGGAGCTGCCTCCGTTTCCAGATCTCCATACCGTCTGGCACCGTCTGAAATGCAAGAACTATTAGTTGTTAGATAAAGGCTTTATCCATGCAAGCCACTCCCCATGGGGTGCTCCCGTGTTGTTTGTTAAGAAAAAAGATGGAACGTTCCGAATGTGTATCGACTACAGGGAATTGAACAAGTTAACAGTAATGAACCGCTACTCGCTCCCAAGGATCGACGACCTATTCGATCAGCTTCAAGGATCCAGTTATTACTCAAAGATACCACCAACTCTGAGTTAGAGACAAAGAAGTTTTGAAGACAGCGTTCAGAAAGTGTTTTGGTCATTACAAGTTCCTCGTTATGCCATTTGGTTTGACTAACGCGCCAGCAGTGTTCATGATCTAATGAACTGCATATATAAACCCTACTTGGATAAATTTGCTATCGTGTAAATCGACGGCATTCGCATCTACTCCCATAGTAAGAAGGAACACGAACAATATTTTAGACTTATCCTAGAATTGCTTAAGAAAGAAGAATTGTACGCAAAATCTTCCAAATGTGACTTTTGGATTCGCGAGGTACATTTCCTGGGTCATGTGATCAATGATAGAGGTATTCATGTGGATCCCATAAAAATTGAAGCTATCAAGGACTGGAGTACTCCCACTACTCCGACTGAGATTCAAAAATTCTTAGGTCTCGCTGGTTATTATCGACGATTCATTGAGAACTATTCAAAGGTAGCCCAGCCCCTGACCACGTTGACTCAAAAGGATAGGAAGTTTATTTGGGATACCAAGACCGTAGCAGCCTTCCAGTTATTGAAGAAGAAACTTTGCAACGCCCCAATCCTATCCCTACCTGACGGAATCAAAGATTTTGTTGTATAATGTGATGCGTCGCATCAAGTTTTAGGTTGCGTACTGATGCAACGAGAGAAAGTTATCGTATATGCCTCTCGATAACTGAAGATTCATGAAAAACTCTATACAACCCATGACTTAGAGCTTGGAGCCGTTGTCTTTGCTCTTAATATCTGGAGACATTACCTCAACGGGATGCAATGCACCATACTCATTGATCATAAGAGCCTCCAGCACATCTTTAATCAGAAAGAACTGAATATGAGGCATCGTCGTTGGGTTCAACTGCTAAATGGTTACAAATGTGAAATCTGTTATCACCCAGGCAAGGCTAATGTTGTAGCCGATGCTTTAAGCAGAAAAGAACGCGTCAAAGTGCTTCGGGTTTGAGCATTAAGTATGACCATACACTCGAATCTCTCATCACAAGTTTGTGATGCTCAAATCGAAGCTCTCAAGCCAGAGAATTTGAAGGAAGAATGCATGCGCGGCATGGAAAAAAAACTGACAGAAAAGCCTAATGGAACCAAAAACTTCATGGACAGGCTATGGGTGCCTAAGTATGGAGGCATAAGGAAGCTCGTGCTTGATGAAGTCCACAAGTCAAGGTATTCCATTCATCCAGGATCGGATAAGATGTATCATGGTCTATAGGAACAATTTTTTGGTGGCCTAACATAAAGGCTGAAGTAGCCACCTATGTAGGCAAATGCCTAACATACTCAAAGGTCAAAGCCGAATACCAAAAACCATCCAAACTATTGACACAACCAATCATTCCCCAATTGAAATGGGAAGAAATATCTGTGGACTTTATCACTAAGTTGCCTAAAGCCATATCCGGTTGTGATGCTATTTAGGTAATAGTAGATCGACTGACGAAATCCGCGCATTTCTTTCCAGTCAAGGAAACTGATAGCATGGAGAAACAAACAAAGATCTACATGAAGGAAGTCGTATCACGCCACAGAGTGCCCGTATCTATTATTTCTACCTGTGATAGTCGTTTCGCTGCTAATTTTTAGAGATCTCTCCAGAAATCCTTGGGTACTCGCCTGGACATGAGTACTGCCTACCATCCACAGACAGATTGTCAAAGTGAGAGAACTATTCACTCGAAGATATGCTAAGAGTGTGTCTAATAGACTTCGGAACCAACTGGGATGAACATCTACCACTTGTCGAATTCTCCTACAAGAACAGTTATCACACGAGCATTCAAGCTGTCCCCTTCGAAGAACTTTACGGAAGAAAGTACAGATCACCACTTTCTTGGATAGAAATTGTTGACAGTCAGTTGAGTGGTCCCGAGCTAATCTTTGAAACAACTAAAAAGATATTTCAAGTCAAGAATCATTTGAAAGCTGCTAGAGATAGGCAAAAAAGCTACATCGACAATCATTGTAAACCATTAGCGTTCGAAGAAGGTGACCGCGTCATGTTAAAAGCATCACCCTGGAAAGGCGTCATTAGATTCGGTAAACGGGGAAAACTCAACACTCGTTCCATCGGTCCTTTTGAAATCATTGAAACAATTGGCCCGGTAGCTTACAGACTATGCCTACCTGCCGAGCCGAGTAGCGTTCACAATGTCTTTCACGTCAAGAACCTAAAGAAGTGTTTATCTTATGAAACCCTTGTCGTCCTACTTGACGAAATTCAAGTCAACGAGACACTCCATTTCGTAGAAGAATCTGTTGAGATATTTGACCAACAAAATCAAAAGACTAAAGTGATGAGAGTATATTTTGTAACTCTTTTATATATTTAATTCTATATTTTTATTAGTTATAATATATTAATTCTCATCATATTTCTTACATTATATGTTTCATATGCTTGGAGCTTAAATGTTATAAATCGTGATGTTTAGAGTGGTCTAAAGTTCATATATATATATATATATATATATATATATATATATATATATATATATATATATATTGATCATCCTCTAAACACATCGAGTTGAGTTTAAAAGATATTAGTTTACTCGGATTTTAATAATTAATGTTTTAATTAAAAAATGTGCTCAAATGCAATGACTAAGTGGACCCGAATTAAAACGCTTTATCTAAGTAAAGGTCATAACTATAGCTTCTAATTATTTAAAGAAAAGGAATATATGAAAATAAAAGAAAATCCAATCAAATTTTATATTATGTTGTTTTACTTTCGTGACTTTTGCAGGTGGAGAAACAAGCAAATTTCATATGGGCTTCAGGCCCAATCGGAGGAAAAGAATTACAACGTGAAGAGGAGTTTGGGCCATAACAAAGATTAAGGAATCAAGGGAACGAGAAGAATAAAAGGGGGGCCGTACGCAGAGAAGACGGACGGACGGCGCACAAGGGGTGCAGCCCTAGTTGCCACACACGCAAATCGAGGCAGTAGGAATTTTCTTTGGGTGCTGTTGATCGAATTTTCAAGATAGCTGCATATTATAGGGAAGGATATCTAAATTTTGTAGTTTAATAATTATGATGAACAATTTGGTAGTGACATTATTAAATTTCTTCGTCATGATTGTTGGTTAATTTTCTTTAACTGCTTTTGGTGAATGGTTGTGTAAAATCGTTCTTTTCTTAACTGGTTAATTGCTAATTGTTCCGGAATACTTGCTACCGTTGAACACCCGCATGCTAAATTGTTTAATCTAACTAGTAACGTTTAATCTAACTAGTAACCTAGGGTTTTAGTGGTCCACTGTTTAATGATCTAGCACTTTCTTGCGGCGGGACTAATCAGCCCATTAGAAATTTAGGTTATTAGGTCAAGAAAGCAATTGGGGACTATGTCTATGTAGTATTAGCAATTGATTAGGTTTTGCCCAGATCGGTAGCCAGCCAGGATCCAAAAGTAGTTAACTTGTCACATAAGTAATCTTAGCTTTAGTAATTTACTTAGTTGTTAAGTTAATTAATTAGTAGTTAATTAATCCAACTCATTCAAAACAGCCAAGAGGCAATTTAGTGTAATTCCTTAGATTAAATTAGTTTAGTTTAGTTTAGGTCAATCTAGGTTAGTGACAGTAATCTAGGTTTAGGTAGTTAATTTAGTTAGATAGTTAAAATCTAAATTGCTAGTGACCACCAACTCCCCTGGATTGATACCCTACTTACCCTATCTATAGGTTTAAGTTTAGGATTATTTGTAGCGGTCTCGACACCCGTTATCATAAAGCATAGCCGCATTCCCATTCTCAAGGTACGATGGAACTCACAACGAGGTCCAGAGTACACTTGGGAACGTGAGGATCATATGCGTCAGAAGTATCCTCGTCTTTTTGGAAACGTTGCATCCACCAGTAATCAAAACTGAATTTTGGGACGATATTCTTCTAAAGAATATGACACCTCATCCAGGTCAAACCCATTACGTTTACTTTTAATTAGGGTTATTGGATTTTATTAATCCAAGTTATTACCAATTAGCCAATATTAATCTCAATTTAAAAAATGCCCCACATTAATCCCAATTAATAAGGTGTTGGATTTCATTAGACAGCCTTTGGAATTTTTTGAGTTAAATCCCAAACGAAGTTAAGAAAAATGTAAAGGGGGTCCAATAAAATCCAACACCTTAATAATTGGGATTAATGTGAGCCATTTTTAAAATTGGGATTAATTTTGGCCAATTGGCAATAACTTGGATTGATAAAATCCAACAAACCTTTTAATTATGTTGATTTCGTGCATTACTTGATTAGTTTATCTGATAATTACTAATTATGACTGATAAATCCAACGTAAATAATTCCCGCGTTTGTATTGGAAACATATACCCGTAACATACAAGAGTTTTCATAAAATAAATTATGGAACTTTAATAATAAGAAATAAATATAAAAATGTACTTTTTATATTTTTCTTAAAAACCGGTGTCACGGATTAACTTCAACGACACGTCAAATATTTAAGTGATTATAAATTTAAAACAACTTGGTTTTAAGTATTCGTGATAAATGAGATTAAAAATAACGCGAACAAACAAAATTGTTAACTCTCGCGTATTTAAAAACCTTATTTCGTAACAACATTTGGTAAACAAAATAAACGACTCAATATATCAATTATATTCAACACAAACATATTGAAACAGCACATTGTCAAGACTTGATCAAATAAAACCATTTCATTAAATGATTAGTCGAAACCGAAAACCTGTTCGGGCCCGGTTCGGCCCAATAAGCCCCAAACACTTCGCACGAGCCCACAAACTAATCCAGTGACCCAACCCATTACCCCGAGAACCTGGCCCAGCCCTCGATCCATGGCTCGGCCCAGTGACCTCTTTTCCTCGGCCCAACCGAACCGGCTGTTTTCGGTCCAACCCAAACACCAAAAACCTATCCCAATCAAACTTGTTTTAATTTTTATAACTCTAGCCCATCACCTTTGTTTTTATAAAATCTTTTACCACCTTTGTATTATTTATAAATTGTGATCATCATGACCTGTGATTACTTACGGATTTTTATAAGAACAAACCATGCTTAAAAACCTCCTAATCCATGACATGTTTTATAAAATTAAATTTACCTACAACTTACACTAAATACATTGTCTTGAATTTTTATCTAAGCACAAGCCTAAATACCTAGATGCCAATCATGTACCATCTAACCCATGGACTAAGAAAATGTCTAGGAGGCTATTAACCAAAATCTTCCCCATAAGATCAAGATCCCCAACACACACAAACACCACACCACTCTTCTCCCCTCCCTTGAGTTCTGCCGAGAGCCTCCACCCCAGCCCCCTTGCCGCCGCCGTTTGGCCAACTCCGCCCACCCTCGCAGCCACCACAGTCCTCCTGAAGCCACCACAATACCGCCGCCCCTCCTCCTCCTTCTCACAGCAGCCCAAACATCCCCATTGTGAGCCTTCCCCAACCTCTTTCTCTTATGTTCTTATACATTTTCTACTTGTTTTAACACCCAAGTAAACCCGCGAAGTCTTGAAAAAAAACCCTCCCCTCTAAAGCTATAGATTTCTTAAGATAAATCAACTTGTGATCTCCTGTTTTTTTATTTTTTTCTTTGATCTAAATATATCATTGGTGTCTTTGAGACTTAATATTGCCAAGATATGGGTGAAGTACATCAAGAAATCAATAGAGAGTAATGGTGTGCACAATGATCTTCATCTTGTGTTTTTATGTTGTTTTGGATGGTCAAGAATATACCTTAATGGACAGTGTTTAAGAGCTCCTAAATGAGCCATGTTATTTGATCTATCTACCTACAAAAATATCACCTAAATATATCCTAACACAAGTGTTAGTAGATACTTATTTAAAAATCAAGTTTATGTTAAAATGATTAGTTAAAATGACATAATAAATCATGGTTGTTAACCTACATTCTATACTTGGATTATGGTATTTTTGGTCCTAACACATTTGTGTTAGTAGATTTTTAGCATGGTACATAAATTGTCACTAGTAGATATATATTTTGGTCCTTGTTATGAATATATAAATTGTTACTAGTAACATGTTAAGTTATGGAACTTAGTAGAAATCATAACATGTTAACATGACTAATCATGGAAATAAAAAAAGAAACTAACTAGTCTTATTATATCTATATATTTTGATATAGATAAATTCGTAAAAAGTCTTGAATCATTATAAATAAATAAACATAAGACTTATATTTCAATCATCAAAATATTATATAAAAATAAACAAGACCAGATCTGAGTTTGGACGTATTTTATAAATATCTTTAGTGTTTTCGATGAACCAAAGTGATCGAAATAAAGGGACCTTGCGTAGTAAGAAAACCGGGATTAATGTAGCGATATACGCAACGCGAATACGTAATAATTGCAACATACTGTCAAATTGACAAAAAATTATGTTTTGATCTTGCAAAATGATTTGAAAGTCCATTTTAAACATTTACTCGAAAACCTATAAAGTCCAAGTGTCATAAAAATCATTTTTAAAACGAAAACTACGATTTCTAAAAATAGAAATAAATATTTTAGTTTATAAAATACTAAAACGATTTCTATTATCTTTAGAATACTAAATATTTTGACTCGAAACTAATCGTGTCTTATATTTATCAAAAGTATACGTGCTTTCAAATGAATAAACGATAAACGTAGACGTCTTACGACGTTGTAAACTTTAGATAATTAATTTTCTATCAATTAATTATTTAAGGAGTTTCAAAACTTATGGATTACCAAGACTCACGAAATTAGTTATTTATAATTATTGGATAATAATTATAGCCCTTTACTAAGGATAATTATATAAATGCATAAGTATAAATAATATACCATTATTATTATTTTCACCAACTTATGTTATCTTAATAAAACCTTTGTAACTTGAAATAATTTGATAAAATCATTCTTGACGTAATTGGAAATTAACAAGAAACATATATAGATATTCAATCGAACAATAAAAATAATAATAGACAATATTATTTAATCCAATATTCAAAACTTGATTGATATATTTTTCTTATATGGATTGTTCTTATTTTATAACATTTCTTTTATATCTATTTGGGTTGACAACCCTACTTACTATTGGTCGCTCCAATCCTAACTCCATGTTAGTCAATGAGTACATGCCAATTATTCTATTCCATTCGGTATTTCTTGGGCGAGAAGCCATGAGCGGGTAAATTTGTTAGTGTTTGAAATCAAGGTTCATGTGAGATCATACAACAACAACGGTAAACCAATTTAATATTCAAGTATGCCACAAACAGTTTTACAAATTTATTTGTAGAGTCATAAACCTGTGAACCACACCAACTTTATGTTGACCTTTCAAACTCATGTATTTCTCACGTAAATGAGCCATAACAAAGACATGCAAATGGGGCTTTCTATTAACTATCGGACCTGCAAGATCCGGAGTCACAGTCCCGACCTATCCCTAAATAAACATTTAGTATTTTCTAATTTCAATTAAGACTTTATTATTCATTACCTAAGACTTTATCATGTCACCACAATATTTTCCGCTACAATTAATGATATGTCATTTTCTTACAATGTTTTAAATAACTTAGAAGTCATTCTATGTATCCATGACTATAATTCCATCCGTTCACACTTCTGCATGTTCGAGGTGTGACAAGAACCCATCTCCCCACACTCACATCCTTATTTGCACGAGGGTAGAGCTGGGATGGCAATGATGCATCTGTCAGTCCCAATCTGAGTCGGAGGAACCATCTTCCTCCTTTCTTCTAACTCTCCATGCATGCCAGGTACCGAAGCGAAGACTAAACACCGAAGCATCCATCTCAAGGTAGTCGAGCGGAAGAAGGCCGGACCGTCACAATTTCTTCCTTTTCAATGGGATGATTGGATAAATAAATGCAAAGTGGTTAGTGCTATTATTATATAATACAATGAAAATTTGAAGTTGAATAGTATTCTTTGTCTTTCTTTCAAATTGGCTATAATTTTTTGTGTTTCTTGACAATTTTAGTCCAGAGTCCTTTCTAATTGGGCCATTAGACGGTGGTTGCCACTTACTCACTAAAATCATACACGTATCTCTCTTAAAATTATTGTACCCATATAAAGGCCATCTCTCTTTCTTTCTTCACAGAAAGTAAAAGGCTCTCTCTCTCTCTCTCTCTCTCTCTCTTGAAATTAACGGAAAGTTCTCTCTCTCTTCATCTCGCCAGTGCATATCACGCTTAAAGCTTCATTGTCGGTGCCTCTCGCAGGACTTGACGTTGTAGCCGCTGCTGTGAGGCGTTGCTCCATATAAACGTAGGTGGTCGGCTACCACCGAACTTCGCATTGAGATCGACGACATTAAGCGTTAAATCCGGTAGGTTGCGTTGGGACGGGTGGCGTTCCAGTGTACATCTGGAACACCGATTGAGTTGTTGTTCCTCTGTTATTTACAATTGTGGGTTTTCCAGCCACAAGTCACTGTGAATCTGGGGTTATTCACTGTTGCATGTGATAAACTTTTCATGCCCTAACCTGAGCCTGTTAGGCAGTGATGGTGACGGTTGTTAGGGTTTCGGAATGATCTTCTTTGGTTCCCACTGAAACCCTAAAGTCTGATGGCTTTTCAGCGTTCCTGATGCGTTTTCTGATATGCGTGGAGCTGAAAACGGTTCTTTGTTCCGGTTGGTCTGTTTTCTCTGATTTGTGTATACTAAATCATCACTGTTCTCCGATGTGTTGCCGGAGTTTTTGGCTGTGATAGTTGTATTGTGTCCTCTAAGAGAGGATTAAAAATCTTATTTGGGCATTGATGATCTTAGTTTGCTTCGTTTGGATGGGGCAATGATGATTCCTTCTTTGGCTGTCACGGTCGCCTTTCCGGCGTGGCGATTAACACTTTGTTTATCGCGGCCGAGGGTTTTACCTCAGCCTTCTATCTGATCTTAGTATCTAAGGCTATGATGATCAGTTTAGTATATATCTAAGCTCACTTTGATAGATTTTCTGTTTCACGTTTTTTTTCTTCTTATGGTTTTATAATTTTATCTTTTCTCTTTCTGTTTCTTGGTTGTAATGATAAAATCAGGCTATTCTTGGTTTTTGTTTTTCTTCTGTTTATTAGTTGTTAATATTAAAGTATTTGAAAGATGGAAAAAAAGTGGCTAAAAGAAATCCCAAATGTAGAAAACTGTCATGATTCTATTTTATCATGATTATATTCTTTTTTCCCTCTGCTTCTTGGTTGTTAAGATTAATTTGAAATTGATTTGCCTATGATAATTACTGGTCCTAATTTCTAAAAATAACTCATTTAAAAAAAACTGTTTGTGATTTTTTTGAGTTGGGTATTAATTTCTTTATCAACTTTTGAATTTATGATATGTTTGGAGAAGAAAGAGAGTTTCTGTATTTTTTTACTGATCTGATAAATCAAATAAATCCTACTTTATGAAAATTTAAAAACTAGAAAGTGGTAATGATTTCATATGGTTTAATTACTTTAAAAATACAAATTCTGACTTGGTCACGTGGGTGATGGAGACATTTCAGAATATCTATTTATTGCTTTTTTTCTATTAACACTTTGTTAATTTTATAAACTTTTTTGTTAAATGGTTGGCGGTCGAAAAAATATTAATTTGTGTTCAGACTTATTAAAATTTTAAATGAGATTAACTTTTATAGCACTATGAATAATGTTAACATGAAAATCAATCTGTATGGCTCTTGCTTTTTTTTCGTTAAAATAATGAAGCTTCGTTTGCTTAATTGTATCAAATTACAAACAATTAGGTAACATAATCGTGTTTAAATAACCTTCAGAATTTCAATCGGTTTACATAAAAGGTATAGATGATTGTAATTGATTGGATTTTACACGCCTTAATAGATTTCACAAACACACGAAGACGCCTCTCCTCGCGGCAACACGCAGGTCGCAATAGTCTCTTTATTTTTAGTCGTTAAGAGGTGGGCCGTTGCGCACAATAGTCTCATTATTTTTAGTCGTTAAGAGGTGGCCCGCCGCAACGTGCGGGCGGGTCACCATCTTGTTTGAAACAATCAAAATTGAATACTCAAATAATCAGATTACTAAGTCCCCTAAACAACCATTGAAATTTTCAAATTGATAACATGATTCTAGAAATCCTGTAACAAGTGATTTTATGTTACAAATAGATTCACAATGTGAGAAATGATTCATGGTATGTTATGGCTTCTGTAATATTATAAGTTTATTTTTCTAGCCTATTGCAAATGCAATCCATTTACAAGAACTATGGTAAGTTCAAATGCTTATTATGTATATACATACATACTCAGATGGTTCCCAATTAAAACCAGAACGCGTTTTGTCACACCACTACATTTCTCTTGATTTTTGTTCTAATATGCGTATACATACATACTTAGATGGCTCCCATACATGTAAAAAAATGCCCGTGAAGTTTAATATGAAATGGATGCTAATTGTGTTAAAATTTTCTTTAATTGTACTAAAGAAAGTTATTTATTTTTATTGGAACTTGCAGATTACCTTCACTATACCTTCATGGCATGGAACTAAAGTTGCAGTTAAAAAACTTGAAGGTGGGCTTTTTGTTGATAAGGAGAAAGTTTAGGTTCTTTGATTCCTAACAATATCTTATTATACATTTCCCAAATATAATACGTTATTTACTTTTCCATGTCTCGGTTTATTAACAGGAGGGCTTTTAGGGATGAACATGATTAACTTCAGAAGATATGCATCCAATTGTGGTTCAGTATCTGGGTGATGTAGCTCAAAGTAGTCCGATGATAATAGTGACAGATTTACCAAAGTTCATAAATGATAAGCATTACTTTCCATTTTAATTTCCTAATAATTTGGCATTGTTCTTATTAGAGGTTGTCATGGTGAAATATAATCTATATTCATGTGAGTTTTGTGTATATTATAGGGTGATCTTCGTCTATATTTTTTCTCTATTTTCAAAGAGGAAAGGAACACTAAAGCCAATACCAGCTTTCAAATTTGCTTTGGATATAGCAAGGTACTAAAAAATTTCCATTTTGCTTATTATAAGGATCAAATCAAACCCTCACGCGATTTCAAAGTCTACAATCACCGTGCGGAATCCGGTGATTATAGGTGATTCAAGATTAATCGAAAATAATATAAATAAGTAATGAAGAACAAGATTAAAAAACCAACCGCAAAAAGTAGAATACTTGAATAACCACCATTGATTGCAACACAAGGATCGAAATTCTCTTAGGAGAATTTCGTAAACACCTAGTAGGAAGAACACCAAAACAGCAACCAACCCTAATCTCCTAATCTAGCTATCCTTATATAGGAAAGCTTATGCTTGTTAAACAAGCTACAAAATTCGGACTCTAGGGCCTACATACGTCCAACCCATAAGCCCACATAACCCACTAACTTGTTTTATCCCATTTACAAATAGACTAGCCCAAAAGTAATTCTAATGCAAAAGCCTCACAAATTTCTAGACTCTACAATCTTCCCCTAGGCTTTAGCATTAGACAGCAATCACATTCGGAACTTCTTCGACAGATGCACTGTAGCCGGATCATACCACAGCTCCTTTGCAAAAATTTCTGCCACAGCTCGTGTATAGCATTTAGCATATTCTTCAGTATCTTTGTTGCTTTCAATTTGATGCTTGGCCAGTACCAGTATATCTTTCTTATGAAACCTCATCAAATCATGAACTTCCATGACACTCATTGTCTTTGATTTGCAAAGAATTTTGGCTTCCCCAGAATAATCACTATATGCCCAAGTTTGGAAGTCATGTAGGCAATCTTCAGGATGTCTCATTGGCAGAGGTATTGTTTTAGTCTTCTCAGTTGGTGGATACAACACATTTGTAAACTTCTTTCCAGTAACACTCTTCTTTTCAATGTCGTCCTCCTTGCCAGGGATACTCTTCTTTCCATCCCATTTGAACACACTCCTTTATTTCTTAACATATGATTTCTTGTGAGGGAAATCTTCAAATCTCTTGAACTTGCTGCACACTGCATTCTCCAACTTTTTGTAAAAATACTTAGCCTGCTCATTCTGTGATTGGTTCGTGAACAGTGCCTTGTAAAGCATAGTCAGATCCACATTAGTCCAGGAGTAAAACTGGGTCTAGCATTCGTAGTACTCCAATGGATATTGACCCTTTATCCACACAACGAACATATTCTTTTCTCCATCAAACATCCAGTCCTTGATTTCTACAGTGATTCCCCTCTTGTCCTGATAAAGCTCTCCCAGCTGGATTAGATACCTTTCAGGGGGATAAGCAAAAGTCTGAGTCTCCCAACCTCCGTCAAACTCGGAAGCAGGTACTGTCATGTAGTCTCTATCCCTTGTATCTTTATCTTCAACAGAGGCTTCGGGTAATACTGGGTTAGATTCCTCAGGGATATCTGCTTCAAAGTCAAATGCTGGTGATTGTGAGGAATCACCTACACCTGCATCACCTTCTTTGTTTCCTGGATCACCCTTATGATCTTGGCTAGGGTTTGACTTGCTTGATTTGTCAGAGTTAAGCTGCCTGATCAGCTTGTGCAAATCTCTGAATTGTCTGTAAACTCTCGGTTTATCTTCTTTTGATTCTCCTACTCAGTATTGTGGACCTTTTGGATATCAATTAAGTCTCCAATAATCTCATTTTGGGCTGCATTCTGGGCTTTCAGATCTTTAATTGCTGCCCTAAGTTCCTTCTCCAACCGGTACTCGGGTGTTTCTACTGCTTTCCCTTTGTCTTGGGCTGTGGGTTGTGAAGATGATTGACCAGAACTGGTACTAGTGACTAGTGGCACACGAGGATCCAATCTTCTTCTTCGAGGGTCACTTGGAGCTTCTTCTGTTGTGTTGCAATCTTCACAACTTCAGTCAGATTTTCTGTAACAGAAGCACCGAGGGGAGGATCCTCCGTGGCTTTCCGTGTTCTTATTAATGGAGTCTCAGCAGTCTCAGTCTCAACATCCTCAATATTAATGTCATCAAGATATGTGTCATAATTGATATTCTCTTCACCTTCAAAATTCAATGCACCAATCTGCATGTCTTCTAGATCAAACTCTTCCCAATCCGAACTATCTGAACGTTTAGTTACTGGCTTCTGAGAGGGAGGCAAATTATGTTCTTCTTCTATCACAGCAGTTCTTTGTGCAGGAACCTCTTCTCCTGTTATCTCAGCAAATTCACCAAACTTGTTCCCGAATGGAACTTTATCAGTCAATTTCTTCTTCGGGTTAATCATCAGGAAAACCTCAATTCCCATAGGCTTAGTATCATGAGTATCATTGGTCTTCCTCAAAGCTGGATTCCTAGAATCCAGAGCTAACTAGATAAACCTTGGAACCGCTGCAAACTTCTTGTCTCTGGTCACTACGGCCTTGACATCATCAAAGATCAACCTGGACCAGTTGAAACGAACCCCTGTAACTAGTGACACCATAGCATGGGTGTGCACTTGGTTCAGTTGATCCGTTGAACTTTTCTTGGCAATCACACACTTCTGCAAGTAATGGGCCACCATTCCCCAGTAATGTGGAAGGAGAGCCTTCATTGTAGGAGGAGATACTGTGTGATATCCCATTTCTTTTAGGCATTAAGAAACCATTTCTTTATCCAGAGCAATTGGATCAGCAGCAACATCCTTAAGCCTGAGTGCATGCCTGAAATTCTTTTCTGATAAAACCATTGCAGTTGCTTGTATCTTGGCTATAATCTGCTTTCCATCATCAGACACGTATGCTGTCTTCCAAAATTCCTGTTGCATACGCTTGCAGATAACAGGGTTCGTAGTAAGCGCATAGTGTAAACAGCACCTCTTCAGACCTTCAATCATCGACCGGTACTTCTCCCTATACTCTGCAGGTGGGTCTAGCAAATATGCTACTGTATTATGATCTTTGATGAATTCTAAGTCCCTGCATTCACAACCACATATAAACAACCAAAACAAACAAAACTTCATTAGTCATAAGGATTATTTAAAAAAACGGGCAGCATAACGGCTTAAAACTGGCGAAAAACCAAGTGAAACATCATTAGGTACCTTTCCGATCGAAAACTAGGTTTTCGATTGAAAAGCATCCTTCTGAGCGGAAAGTGGATCGAAAAACTGAATCCCTGATCGAAAAGTCTAAGTAACCGAGACCACTGATCGAGAAGTGTACTCTCCGATCGAAATGCCTAAGCTTCAGATCGAAAAGCATCCCACTTGACCGAGAAGCCTAAGCTTCTGATCGAAAACCCTGAGCACCAATCGAAAAGGGTAGTTTTCGATCTGAAACCCTAGTTTTCGATCGAGAAGCCTTTGGCCATCGGTGACCAGTGGTCGAAAAGCACCAGGGGCCGATCGAAAAGCTTTTCAGCCTGATTGAGAAGCCCCTGGCTTGATCGAAAAGCCTCGTCTTCTTCAAACTTCACCTGCAACTCAATCAAATCGATCATATATGTATGATTTGAACACGATTTCAAGTAACTTATACTCCCAAACATAGTCCCTTCCAGTCCCGACACCAAAAAAAAAATCAACACATACTCAAGCTTGTCCTTTGGGGGTCAGGCAACGCGCTTCAAACGGGGCGCCATAGCTCAAAATTGACCATGGGAGAATGATCGGAGGTGTATTCCAACCAAGAATGTGGTGTCGGATGGTTACAGTTGGTGGCGAAGGCGGCGGAGTGAAGGGGGACAGCGGCGGCGGCGATGTGGGTAATTGGGAGTGGTCCGGTGGTGATTTTTGACAGGAATGGTGGCGGTGTGGTCGTAGGGTGGTGGCGAGGACAGTGATGGTGTGTGGTGGAGGTAGCGGCCGGTGATGGTGATAATCAGAGGTGATGGTGCAGGGGTTAGGGTTTTGCAAGGAGAAGATAAGGAGACGGGTGAGAGTGAAGGGGGAGGGGTCGGCTCTCCCTTTTGTTTCAAATTTTTTTAAAAAATCATATCACCCCCTCTAGATTACAAGGATTGACATAAGACACCCAAACTTTAACAAATCAAGTGTCTATAAACCAAACTTAACCAAAAACAAAACTCAGCATTAATCCCGTACCCTGGAAAACTTTCCTGGACTCAAGCCCGAGAGTGTTCGTTTCTGACAACTTAAACACAAAATAAAAATAAACTTAAACACAAAATAAAAATAAACTAAAAATAAAAAATAAAAATAAGATAAAAATAAACTCAACAACACTGAATTCTGAATGAGGAGGCATTGTGAGGGATCATACCAGATAGTCTATGACTGAGGAACCCTTTTCAGCTTCAGTTACTTCGCATGTTCAGGCGATTGCCGGTATTATTGGTCCATCTTAAACTCATGCCGCTTTCGCTTACTCAGGCAGTTTCATCACTTTAATTTATATTTTAAGTTTTATTAATTATGAAAATCTATCCAGATCACACATATAAGTCCTAGGTATCATTTGTACACTCTATCAAGTACATCTGGTTTCCGTACTCTATCAAGTATATCTGGTTTTCGTACGACATTTTTCACGACACCTTTCCTTAAGCCTAACATCATGCTCCAGACTGGGTTGAGAAAAGAAAGAATAGATCACGGAGGTTTTGTTGGATAATGTACAAGTCAATTGAATTTTTTGAAACATTTTTAATAATGCTCTCATCAGTGACAAAGGCTGAGGGTTTTACACACTTGAGGGTCTCTTTTGCTTGTGCACATTGGCATCTTTTGGGTTTATCATATATGTACAATGTGATCTTAAACGTACATGGATCAGGGAGGTTCCAGGTCTCTGCTTTCGCAGAACAGAGGAGTCCTAACTCACGTACAACATTCTCAGGTCATTGCTTATGCAAAGCAGAGGGAATGAGAGTTTTTGAGCATGACATCAAAAGTCAGAACCGGGCGTGCGTCTCAGGATTCCTGATGCACAGTCAAATAGACATTGTACTAACCTAAGTGTGTATTTCCCTACAAGCATCATACGTTATCTTCAAGTGTTGTGACAAAACATACCTTTTGATTGATTGACAGCAGAGCCTACCAAGCATATCGGCCATAAATCACTACTTTTCACCTCCACCTTACACGTGCCAGTCAGCAAACACCTGGAAATTTATATCACTTCCCAACCTGGTCAACCAAAACCAGTAAAAATTTAAAAGCACACTTTAGAGGAAACATCAGGTGTTTATCTTATATTTTCCCCTTGCTTTTAGATTTTTTTAATTACAAAATAGACACTAATTTTTTTTATTAATTTTTTTAAATTTATCAAATTTTTCAAATTTTTTTTTATAAAAACATGAAAACAGTTGCCAGATTACTCATCAAAGGCTATCATCCGGAGGCCTTTGAGACACATTTCAAAATTGGCACTGGGAAGGGGTTTTGTGAACATATCCGCCACATTGTCATCCGACGCCACCCGTTCTAAATGAATGAGCTGGCGTTCATAGCAATCCCAAATGAAGTGCGTTTTTATATCGATGTGTTTGGTTTTGGAATGCTGCACAGGATTTTTAACAATTTGCAACGCAGTATTGTTATCATAGAAAATGAGAGTATCAAAGAAATTCAAACCGTAATCTCCCAGCTGATGCTGCAACCATATCACCGGTGAGCAGCAAGCAGATGTAGCCACGTATTCTGCTTCGGCTGTCGACTAGGACACCGTGTGCTGCTTCTTGCTTTGCCAGGATACCAGCCTGTCACCTAAGAATTGAGCTCCAGCAGATGTGGATTTCCTATCAAGCTCATTGCCACCGTAATCACTGTCAGAGAAAGCATATAAATTAAATCCTGACTGTTTAGGATACCAGAGGCCTAGTCGAGGCCGACCCTTCAAATATTTAAAAATGTGTTTAACAGCAGAGAGATGAGAAAGTTTGGGATTAGCCTGATAACGTGCGCATTGGCACACTGCAAGCATGATATCTGAACGGCTGGTGGTTAAATACATCAGTGACCCAATCATAGAGCGGTACATGTGCTCACTCACCGGTTGACCATCTGGATCCCTGGTAAGTGCAGGTCTGGCCGCCATAGGTATAGAGACAGGATTCGCATCCATCATCTTGTATTTTTCCAAGATTTATGTGACATATTTGGCTTGGTGGATAAGTATCCCACTGTCACTTTGCTTCACTTGTAATGCGAGGAAAAACTCCATCTCGCCCATCTGACTCATCTCGAATTTTCTGCGCATCACCTTCTCAAACTCTTTGCACAAATCTTCATTGGTTGACCCAAAGATAATGTCATCAACATATACTTGCACCATGATTATGTCATGCTCTACCTCCTTTCTGAAAAGCGTCTGATCCACTATGCCTCTTGTATACCCGTGTGCTAAGAGATGATCAGTTAAAGTCATGTACCAAGACCGAGGGGCCTGGTGTAAGCCATACAAAGCCTTGTCTAGCTTGAACACATGATACAGGTGTTCCTCATCAATGAAACCAGGAGGTTGAGTGACATATACTTCTTCATCCATGTCAGCATATAAAAAGGCTGTCTTCACGTCCAACTAGTAGATCGTAAAGTTCGTGTAGGATGCGTAGGCTAAGAAAACTCTTATAGCCTCTAATCGGGCTACTGGCGCATACACTTCATCATAATCCACCCCTTGAATCTGTTTGTGGCCTTGAACAACCAACCTGGCCTTGTTTCTAACGATGATGCCATTGTCATCCTTTTTATTCTTATACAGCCATCGAGTCGTGATGACCTTTTTGTCAGCAGGCCTTTATACTAGCCTCCAAACTTGAAGCCGTGAGAATTGATTCAGTTTTTCATGCATGGTTTCTACCCAACTAGGATCTGTCAAAGCCATAGTAATGTTCGGGGGCTTAATTTGTGAGATGAAGCAGGAATACATACAATGATTGATGTCCCCTGACTGGCTTCTTGTTACCACCCCTGATGCTAACGGACCAATGATGTTGTCCAAGGGGTGATACTTATGGATCCTGGTTTCTGCAACGGCTTGAACGGGGATTACTGGAGGTAGATTTGTTTGATCAGGTTCATCATTTGTTTCAGCTTCTCCTGCTATATCAGCTTCTTGTGTTTGAGGAGTGTCTGAAATAGGGTTGTCATCTGCCTCATGGTCATTCTCAGGATCAGCTGTCTCCTGTACTGGTGAGATATCTGTTTCAAGGGCAGTGACTCGAGCCTTCGTAATGGAGTGTGTTATTGATGGTCCTGAAACTGTATCTTCAAAAAGTTCTTCGGCTATGACTGGTTCCAATCCCAACGGAAAGAAGAATTGATTATAGTCAAAAGCTCGAGGAGGACCCACTCCACCATCGGATGGGTTTTCTTCTAACCTCAGTCCTTTGGTCACAAAATTATTGTGTTACCAGTTATAATTTAGTATGTGAACAATTGTTGAACCATTTTAACCATAATAAATAGTTTGTTTGCTTCTGATCTCCTCATGAGAAATGTTTATAAAACATATGTGTTTATGCATGCTAAAATTTGAGAATCTAATCCTATGTTAGGGTATATAAATTGATTAATCATTAGAGTGATGGTTTAAACGTAAGTTGCATAGAATTGCATGATTAGTTATGTGTATGAAATATGTTAGGAACCAGAAAATGACATGTTGTGAATGTACTAACTTGATTCGGTATGAAAACTATACACCATACAAGGTCCTAAGTCTCCTACCTCGGTGGAAATGACAAGACTGTGTGAAGTTGCCCCGTCAACTTTGCACCGTATGGGTTGTGTTGGTTGGGTTGTGAACTTATATGTTAGAGATATGCCATGTTAGGTTTGTATGCTAGTATATAAGATGTTGGGACAATTGTATGCGTTGTATGGTAAAACCTTCATGATAGATTGTATGCTAGTATGGGTTGACCAAATCAACCATTAATACAAGCCTTTATAGAGACTCAAATGCTATCTGAACCGTTACTGCGTGAAATGTGAATTTCCATATTATTATCACTCGTGTGAACTTAATTGGTCATAACTCCATAAAGTACTACATCAACCAACGATTCCTAATGTTAACTTGATCATTCATGTGTAATTCTATGCTATTTCCTAGTTGGTAGGAAAAATCCAGACGTTTACATGTTCGTTACACGATGGGTCTGTTAAACAAACACCGATTGACCTGATGCACACACAATCTTCTCATACTTGAATTTCTTTCTCTTCGATTCACCTGGGTTATTGGTGAATGTGAAATCCTTAACCGAAAACGAGCCACGACGTGGGAACCTCACTCCCAGCCTTGGGTAAAATAGCTAGAAACTGCTCGGACGTATCATGATTCGTCTTCGTATGGAAATTTTGATTTTAGATACTTATGATATAGTGTCACTCTGTTTGGCCTGATCACACAACACGATTCCTGTATTTCATTTGTACAACTCTTCTCGTAAGAGAACGCCTGATAAGAAAATCACATTCTATAATTCCGAATCGAATTTGTTTGGAAACCCTCTAAACATTCGGCATCTTCTCAACATCGGGTACACATTCTTAATCTTAGCATCCTTCACTCTTTTTGGAGTAGGAAACCTGAATTCTTTCAATAAGTTACTATCAATTCGACTCTTCAAACAATTATCACTGATTAAATTTCGGGACGAAATTCTTTCAACAAGGGGATGATGTGACGACTAAAAAAAAGAATTTCTTTCTTTTGTGACCAACTTTGTAACCATGTTATGCAATTTTCGGGACGAAAATTCTTCAACAAGGGGATACTGTGACAATCCGCCTTTTAGGTCGTTTCCTTGTTCAAGTTAAACTTAGAATGTTATAAATGTTGTGTGAACATTTATGTGATTGACTTATGTTGAGCATAGCAACTACGGTTTGTGTAACCATCACTACGAGCATGCACTTGAGCCTAGACGTTTTATATTCTATGATTTTATGTAAATCATTGGTTATGATTTTATGTGGATGTTTTGTCATTTTATGTGACAATTGGACTTATGATTTTAAGTGATATATATAAATATATATATATATATATATATATATATATATATATATGTGTGTGTGTGTGTGTGTGTTAACATGATATTCTATGATTTTATGTGACACTGTTTTAATAATTATACGTAACGTTTCTATTACTTTATGTTAGTTACACGAATTGTTATGATTTTGTATTTATTAAATTATATGAACTCAAAATATACATTTGCAGAAATTTATCTATAATTTTATGTGATTGAAACAAGGTTAATATTCAATAAACGTCGCACGTTAAATATTCTTTTACCATATGCACGTTTAGTCGTCGACCAAGTTATCTTCGTTAACAGTTTTTTTTAAATTCGAGGGACCTAGTACGCAACTTCTTAAATTTGTTTTATCTAATTAAACCTAAGAGGACTGCATATGCAATTAACCAAACTCGTTCCCCATTATGTTAAATTCAGAGGGGCTGATTTTGCCATTTACCCATAGTAATTTTAATGCCATATTGAAACCGTCGACCGGCGTTTGCATACCGTAACCGACCTCATAATTTAATCCAGCTCCTCCAACCGATGAAACCCCATCATTCCCATCATTTTCATGATTAGAAACCTCACCATCACCCTCATTTCCTCTCGAACCCTCTCCCTCACGCAAGCTTTCACGGTGAAACACCATCGAGCGTAATTCCGGCGATCACGACCCCTGCCATCCTCCACTGTTTTCAGGCCGAAGAAGTTAGGGCATCATCGTCTTGATTGCACACTAATAGTTTTGAGAACCGCAACAGCCCTTGGTGACATTGTAGGCTATCTCTGACGTTGAGTTTCGGGTTCGCATCAAATGCCGCATTCCGTCTCGGTCATCGTTAGCACCCGAGGTAAACCTAAAACTCCATTACAGTCGACCTTCTGCATATAGTTTTCATCAGTTCGTCCGTTTGAGATTTCTGCAAATCATTTTTAAGGTCATTAATGGTGCTCGTGAAAGTAGGGTTTTAATGAGGAAGATGACATCGGAACCATATAGTTCAAGTATTTGTTTAAGTATTTTATTGTCAAATGAAAGAATTGCCCGGATGGTTGGCCCTTTGGTATGGGTTGTTGTGGTCACGGGTTCTAAATGCGGCCACATCCGTTTTGTTTTTCTTACATTAGCATTCTTCTAGCTTGCTGACAATATATTCATACATAATCATTATGAACCGATTTTGAACAACAAAATGGATCCGTTCCAATGGTTAGACTCTGTTACTGGCCACTCAAAGGGTGCGGGTTCGAGCCCCACGTACTACAAAACTTTTTAATTCGTTTTCTGGTTGTTATTTTTGCATCCCATTCATATCGAATCAACCCTCGAGCAATTCTAAGCAGGTCTTAACACCTCGTATTGTCAAACATGTAGTTTATCAATCAAACACCGTATGTTGAATCGCTAAGATAAATTTTTATATTTTTATCCGGTTATTTGAAAGCCGTTCAAAACTAGTTATGTATATTATTATGCAAGTGAATATATATATATATATATATATATATATATATATATATATATATATTCCACGTTGGGTGATTTTATATTGTAAATGAGTCATATATATATGCATATAAATATTTTACTACTTGATTTTATAAAGATATAAGTGTATATTTGGTTATGTACATATTTAATATATAAACACATTTTATTACTCGACTCCATAAACGTATATGATCACTTGTTAAAAAGATTCTTTTTTTTTGTCGACTTTTGGTGATCATTGTGATTTTTGGCAGTGTGCCAATCTTCGACTCGTTTTTTGATTTATTGAACCTTCGTCATGTCATGGCTTGACATTATTTGATTTTACTGCTGGTCTAGACTCAGTCGTATTCGATTGAACACACACTTATGTATATATGCTCGTTAGGTGTTTGGTAGATTACACAAGACCTGTTACTTGCTACTTGTTGTGGTTACTTATCTGGAATTGCTATGCACCCAAAGGTGAGTTTCACGGCCCCATTTTACTGTTTTAATTCTGTTGGTGGAGATTAACATGCATGAATTATACAACTGAGATAATTAGACTTTTATATATCACTTGAAGTACTTATAGCACACTGATACAACAAAGTCCTTCTTATGGTACCGTTAGTATTAATGACGATAGCAGGAGATATATTGTAGTACTACTGGGTCTGACAAACCCCACCCGGGTCAGTCGCTCTGGCACGATTGGATATCGAACGGGTGTTATATTCGTCCTAAACACAACAAGGCAAACTATAAATAACTGTTAGCTTCGGTGACCATCAACGTGCGAAGTTTCATGTATATAGCCTAGCTAGCTATTTGATATATATTAGTGATTATGCTCTTACAACTTGACGTTATTGAACGGTCAATCTTAAACTGAACTTGAAAGTTACTGAACTGTTAAACCTGTGAACTCACCAACCTTTGTGTTGACACTTTTTAGCATGTTATTTCTCAGGTTGCGGATGTTCAAGTATCACGAGTAGTACGCATGCATGAGTCTTTGAAACACTTTTAGTGTCTTTGTACCAGTCACGTCACCTTGGGTGACGATGTTTTTACTAGAATTTTTATTTGTATTTACGCTTCCGTAGTTGTAAAACTCTGAATTTTTATTTTAATGAATTATGAAACGTTTTTATTAATTATTGGTCGTTTGGTGTAACTAATGGACAGCGATCCTGGTTTGTCACGCTCCTTGCGGTGCGTTACCGCGCGTGGGATTTTTAGGGGTGTGACAGATTGGTATCAGAGCCATTGGTTATAGTGAACTAAGATTCGTCTTAGACTGTAACTGTTTTGCATTAGTTGCACTTAAACTTAACATTTCTCTCATGCATCGTGATACTCACTCCTACACACACCTTGTTTACAGTATGTCGTTTACATCATCCATTACCCTTATACTCACGGCGAGGAGCCGATTATTCTTCAATCATTTTCCTTAATCTCTCTGAGTTGTGTACCTTTTGGTTAACATTCATGGAGGATGAGATATCAAATCAAATATTCACCCTTGATGGGTTGTTCGCTACTCGGGATTATTCTGGATTGAACAACTGTGCGGAGTACCCATATTATGGATGTATGCTGCATAGGGAAGGTGGTGTAATACCTCTTCCTGTCCTTAAACCTTTCTTAGGAGTTCTTGTTATACGTGCCTTGCATATAATGCTCAACTCTCATGTTCAGGGAACGTAATCATGATGTGCTAATAGCGCGATCATCTAACTTTCTGCGGTGACAACATTTTTTTTTAAATTCAAGTTGTTGCTCATGGGGCACTTCTATCCGCCTCGGTTACCCTGATCGTTTTCACATTGTAAGGATCAATTTAAACCCTCACGCGATATCTTGACTAGTGAAACCGTGCGGAATCCGGTTTTCGCTAGTTGATTCAAGAACAAAGAAGAGAGTAATAATCGAAAAGTATAATGAACTATGAAACACAAACCGATTAGTAGAAAACACTTGTATTATTCAACTGCTTGATTACACCTTGATCGAAATTCTCTGGGAGAATTTCGATGATCACCACAAAACACCAAAAAGCAAGCAACCCCACCTCTTTCAAGTGATTAGAGGGTTCTATTTATAGGAGAGCACAAGCTTGGTGAACAAGCTACTCTCATTACCCTAATTACCCTCTAAATCCCGTATTAGACCACATAGGCCCACAAAACTCCAACTAGACTCTTTCTAAATGAGCCCAAACACATCTAAAATGGCCCAGTGACCTAATATACCCATAACCCATCTAATTTTCACCTAATCTAACACATAGGCCTTCAAAATAATCCGCCAAAGGATAATTTAATACACAAGCCACAAATTATTCCCTTACAATCTTCCCCTTGGCTTGTGATATTAAATGTCTTCTTCTTTCAATCTTCAGACTTGCAGTCTTCTTCTTGGCTTGAACATGGGTTGATGAAGATTCTTTATCTTGGAAAATCTTCATTGGGCAGCATGTGGGATGATTGATGGCTCTTTTTCTTTATCAACATCAGCTTGAACTGCGAATGATGAACAAGTAATGAGAGGAGGATTCTCAAATACTTGCTTCTTCTTGAAAACTATTGAGTCATTGCTGAATCAGTAGTAACTGTCTTGACTTGCTTGTGACTTCAGAGGACAAATTTTGAAAACCTCTGTCTTGGCTTTCTTGAATTTCTTGTTGTGACTGCTCTGCATCTTTTCTTCAATTAGCTTCCCCTAAACTTGAGAACGGTATCTTTTGAGTCTTTGGAAGCTTTACTTGAACAACCAACAAACTTCCCCTAAGCATAAGGTAAGTCCTTTTCCGGCTGGTTCTTCAACTTGATCAGCAGCAGAGTTCTTGCTTTGGTCAACTGAATCCTTGACTTTCTTCTCCATGAGTTGTCTTTCTGACTTCACCTGTCAAACACAACATGAAACAGACACTAACCAGACGATGACTGGTTATCGGGTTAGCATTATTTAACCAAAAGCACTTCCCCTGAACCCGAGAACTCTTCACATTATCTACCCCTGTGATTCTGGAGGGGTGATACTTTCTTGCACAAGATCAATAAAAACTTATCAAAAACCTTTAAATTAACCTGGCCATGGTTGAACAATAACAAAAAAACTTAAGATAACACAGAAGAAAAATAAAAAAAACAAACATGCCAAATTTCTAAATGAGAAAGTTTTTTATGGGATCAAACCGTATGAATCTGACTGAGGAACCATTTTCAGCTTCTGTTACTCGACCACGTCCAGGTGATTGCCAATATACCGATCCACTTTAAACTCAAACTCTTTTCTTTATCAGGCTGTTTGTCACTTTATTATCTTTTATTTGTGCATTAATTATGAACAGTAAGTGGGTTTCAACAAATCCTAGGTACATGTTATTGCACACGATCAAGCATATAAATTCCCTACCACATATTTTCACAACCTGAACCAGAAGTTTGAATTTGAGCTCGAGACTTGGTTGAGAAGAGAAAGTATAGATCACATAGACTTTTGGGGATAATATACAAGTCAACTGAATTTTTTGAAACATTATTGATAATGCTCTCATCAGTGACAAAGGCTAAGGGTTTTGGACTCTTGAGGGTCTCTTTTGATGTGCTCTTTGGCATCTTTTGGGTGTATATTATTTTTTTTATTTTTTTATTTATTTTTTATTTTAGATGATCTAGAAGTACGTATGTATGGACAACTCCAGGTCATTGCTCACGCAAAGCAGAGGAGAGCCTTACATACATGTGAAGCATCCCCAGGTCATTGCTCACACAAAGCAGAGGAGACACCGACTTTTTGAGCTCAATTTCACACGCTTGGAGACAAGTGTGTGTATCGGGAACTTGAACATGCAGTCAAATAGAAATGCAAATAACCTAAGTGCTGTTACCCAACAAACTGCCATACGTTATCTTTAAGTGTGTAACGCATACCTTTTCAGATTTAAGAGCCGAGCCTACCAGCATATCACCATGGATCATGCTTTTCACATCTGCCTTACGCGTGTCAGCCATCTTCAAGACGGAGGTTTAGTTCACTTCCCAGCCTTCTCAAACACAGACAAAAGATTAAAAATTAAAAAGCACAAATTTTTTTAGGGGTCAACTATTTCATCTTTTCTATTCTTCCCCTTGCTTTTTGATTTTTAAAATCAACACACGTTTTTTTTTTCTTTTTTTTTATGCGCACACAGACACATCACTAAATATCAATTAAATCTGGCCAAGCTAACCTTCAAAGTTTATCTTTTGAGAATTTTTTCAGATTTGGGTTTTGTTTCATGCACAACCATACTTCACATCAGATTTGCCAAGACACAAACAATTCAGACAGTGTTACCTTTTCAGCTGATCTTTTCAGATTTACCTCTCAAATAGAGACATACTCTCCATTGAAACCTTCATGTCATGTAGTAGAGAGATGCCTCCTATCATGTGCCTGGAACAATCACTTTCAAAAACAAATAAGTTAATGGAAGTCCTCCTTGACTGTTCCTGCACAAGGTGAGAGATCAATTAGCCATAAGTACCCAGGCCAGTGTGGTTCTGGGTATACCTGAAGAGTCAGTGAAAGAAATTTCTTTTAAAAACATGCCCTTGGTAACATCAGGGATTGGGGGTGTGGCTGTCTTGGTTGGACTGAGAATATCCTTTTTGTTGACATCTCTGGGTTTGTGATTTTCTTTCCCAAAAACCTGTGGTTTTCTCGGTGGATTCTTATTAGAATTTTGAACTCTTATTTCTTGAAATTGTTTGGAGTGTTTCTTGTACACTCCAGTAGGCTTGAAAGACAAGTTCACAACTTTTGAAACATTCCACCTGTCATCCTTCCTCCAACCATTTGATTTAGCTGAACCAACTGGATTTGGATGGATGTGTGATTTTGAAACAGTTTTGAAAACAGGTTTTGGGGATTCAATAGATTTTGGTCTCCAAGCTGTTTTGACAGATTTCTGAGATGTTTTGTTTTCTTTAAAAATGGTCTTTGGCCGTTGCTTAGGAGCCTTGGGTTTCTGCTGAACTTTGTGACTCTGAGGTGCTTGTTTCTGCAGCTTGGGTTTTGATGGACCGGGCCTTGGAGTTGGGTCACTTTGTTTCTGGGTCCTTGGACTGGGTCTCTGATGAACCCTTTTGGGATAATAGGGTTCATAAGGCCGGTATAAACAGTTTCTTGCCACGTGTCCTGGTCTACCACAGACATGGCAAGATTGTTTCTTTGGGTAAGCGGGAGCCTGTGGTTGGTTACGCCCAGTGGAAATCCAAGTTTGTTTTGAACAATTTTTGTGGATCCAATGGGTTTTACCGTGGGGCTTTGTGGTTAAAATGTACTCCCGCTGAACTGGCTTAAGCTGGTCATATGCAGAATTGATTTCTGGGTACGGGACAAAATCATGCGGTCTAAGGTCCCGCACTTTCTGCACATTTTGATCATGACAATCATTCTTATTTTCTGTAGGTTTCCCACCCAACACCCCACCATTTGTGAGTTTGGGACCAGCAACCTGTGGTCCTTTATCCCTTCTTAAAATTTTAACAGTTTTAAGGGTTTCACAGGTTTAGCATCACATTTCCCAAAGTTAAACACACTACTAGTAACAGATTCATCAAACACAGTTGACTTGGGAAATGCTGACTCAGACTCAAAACTTTTTGAAGCAAAATTATCAGTTTTAAAAACTGGAAACTTTTGACTCTCAACGCAAACACTTTTTCCCTTTGAACCTGCTTCTTCATTTACTTTATCTGCACAAGAAGTAGAAGTGTTAGTAATGTTAGAAACAGGAGCAGAAATTTTAATGGGACAAGCAGCAAGTTTCTTTTCTATCTCAGCCTTAGCTTCTAAGGAGGTCTTAGAACACTCATAATCTGAGATCATTTCATGCATCAGGGGCATCGGTACTGTGTGTGTGGACTTTTCATCTTTTACTTCTGTCACACCCCCAAAAATCCCACGCGCGATAACGCGCCGTAGGGAGCGTGACAAACCAGGATCGACATCCATTAGTTACACCAAACGACCAATAATTAGTAAAAACGTTTCAGATTTCATTAGAATATAAAAATCAGAGTTTTACAAATACGGAAGCGTAAATACAATAAAAGTACTTATGTAAAATCTTTGTCACCCAATGTGACGTGGCTTGGAAAGACATTAAAAGTGTTTCAAGACTCATGCATGCGAACTCGTGATACTCGAACACCCGCAACCTGAGAAATAACATGCTAAAAAGTGTCAACACAAAGGTTGGTGAGTTCACAGGTTTATCAGTTTATAAACAGTTCCAGTTTAATGTAAATCGACTGTTCAACAACAGTACCAGTTCAGTGTGAAACAACTGTTCATCGACAGTTCAAGTTTAAGTTCAAGGTTGACTGTTCAACAACAGTTCAAGTTCATGTTCCAGTTCAGTTAATATAATCCAGATAATATATCAATAGCTAGCTAGGCTATTTTCAAGAAATCAGTGCACGTTTGACTAGATAAACTAGCTATCCAGTTACTGAAGCTCGACAAGTTCAATTGTGCCTCGTTAAGACTAAGAAGTATATAACACCCGTTCGATATCCAATCGAGTCAGCGCGAATGACCCGGGTGGGGCTTGTCAGGCCCAGTAGATCTACCAAATAAGTTCCCGCTGATGTCACATTGACAGTAACTCTAAAAGTGAGGACTTTATCATAAGTGTGCCACTATCATTCAGGTGATATTGTAGGTCCTGAAAATCTCCCAAACACACGATATTTCTATCACAAACGAGTGCGGAATCCTCGTTTATGATTGATTCAAGAAAAGGGATGAAGAGAACACGAGAATACGATGATTGAAAGATAAAAGCTTGATCTTTGCACACAAGAAAACTTGTCGGGTACAAGATCTGAAAATCGTAAACTCCCTCTCTCTTCTGATTACGATCGTGAACACCAATGCTCCACTAGAAATCGTAAACTTGTTTCTCCCAAGGCTTTCTTGATCATAAACATGAGATGGTATTTATACCACCTCTTACAAGCACATGGGCTAATTATAAACCCAATAAGCCCAATCATAAACCCAAGCCCATGCCCAATCTAATAGTAAACTAGCCTAAACATAATAAAACTAGCCTACTAATCTAATTAAACCCTCTAAGCCCAGCCCAACTTATTTAATATTACAAGCCTCATAATCTAGCCTTTACAATCTTCCCCTAGGCTTGTGATATTAAATGTCTTCGATCTTTGAAATTCTTCTTCTTGAGTGGCTGGCATAGATGTTGATGAAGATTCTTTCCGCAGAAATCTTCAATGGGTTTCATGATGGGCACTTGGGACTTCCTCTTGATCAGCATCAGCTCGAACTTCTTGAATTGAACAAGCAATGAAATGGAGGACTCTCATTGACTTGCTTCTTTTGAAAGCACTGGTTCTTGCTGAATCTTCGGTAACTGTCTTGAATCTCCAATACAATTAGAGGTTAAAATTTTGAAAACCCCTAACTTTGAAGACCTTGATTGTTGAACTTCAAACTTCATGAACTCTGACTGCTCTCTGTATCATTTTCTTTGAAAAACTTTGAAGCTTTTGGATACTTGTAAAGACACCAACAACTTCCCCTGAACAGTTGCTTTTCAGATGGAAGTCTTTGCCGGCTGGTTCTTTAACTTTGAGCAGCAGCAACATCTTTCTATCATCAACCTGTCTGACACACATTTGAAAAAATATACTCCACCAGACATTTGATGATCGGTCTTTGGGTTAGGAGGTAATTATCATCTGTTCAGTTGATTCAAATTAACATAATTTTAACCAAAAACCCTAATATAGATTACGGGTTTTCTATAAAACTTCCCCTGAACCCAAAGACCTCTAAAGACTTCCCCTTAGCTGATTACTTCCCCTCAGCTAAGGACTTCCCCTAAGATAATACATATTATCTTCGAGTTCCCTTCAGATACTATGTATTATGGAAGTCTTTTCATTAGATAATAAGTATCATCCTCGAGT